>CM063109.1:24588113-24618113 GCA_031841125.1 Acanthococcus lagerstroemiae
TTTTTTTAACTGTCATATGCAGGTGTGAGTTGCGATCATAATTGTTGTGGTGGAGACGCATCTCCAGGGATAAATACTGATATAGTTTCCCCTTGTTTTCATCATGGTTTATCTGTCGGAGTTTTCCTTTTCCTATGCGCTTGTAGTTTTTCTTTTGAGCCCCCTCACAAGGTAGCATGCACAGAGGACTAAGATTTCTTCAAACGTGTATTGGAGTATAGCATTGTATGGATGTGAGACTTGGACAGTAGGAACACACATAGCCGGTTTTAAGTACTTTGCCGCCCTAGGCTGCAGTATTTTTGCCGCCTTATTCTTTTTACACCCCCTTCCGCAAAACTGAGGTAATAGTTTTTTCTTGGGTCGGAAATTTTGCCGTCCCAAAATTTTGTCGCTCTTGGCTGTAGCCCAGTCAGCCCGTATGATTAAAAAGGGCGCTGAATCAAAACCTATCAGTCCTAGTATATCATATAAAAATTATCCGTCAGTGGTAAAATGGTTTTAGAAAATTCTGGAGTTAGATCTGTAACAACGTGAAAACACTTTTAAAAATATTATACGTATATCCTTTCCTTTGCCCTTTGAATTCATCATTTTCATGTAAACCTCTGAAATTTCAGGCTTTATAGATAACCAGTAGTAGTGCCTCCTTCCGAGCAGAAGGTATGCTGTAGGGTGATTCCGATGGGAGAGGGGGACTGGGAAGCCAGAAGGCATAAAAACGCAACCAGTGAAAGTAAAAATTTTTGAATTTCAGTCTTATATCACAAGATCACGTCTAAATCCTATTTACCACAAAAAAGTTTCTCAATATACTCTTACTCTATTGCATCCAGTCATTCTCATCTTGAGGCGTAAGTATCATAAAATGTTACTGATTTACCTAAAGTTTACGTTGTTCGAAAAAATACAATCTTGAAAGTATTTAAGAAATTCGAACAATCCTTTCCACCTCCAGTTAACGTATCTATGTAGATATTAAGGTGATCGTCATTTTTGAACACCGGAATTTCTAACGGAATCCCTCCAATTTCAACAAAATACAAAAAAAAATCCAGTGAAGTTTTAGCTTGATCGGAAAAGAGGAACGCCTGCCACGTGCCTTCTACCATTTTATAAAGAAATACATTGAATAAAAAATGTTAATTGAAAAACTTTTTTCCATGGAATTCAATTGGGTTGAAAATTTGTTCCCATAATTTTCAAGAAGTTATACGATGCTGGTCAAGCGCGAAGTGTGAGTCGAGGGCCTCAAGGGATGACTCTTAAATGAAACTCGAGATACGGATTGACTTGAAGGTACATATTTAGAATTGGCGAGTAATTTTCACATCTGATCCCCCCAGGAACCATGAAAGGAGGTTGGCGCTAAAAAATTTTTTCGAGATATCACTTCATTACAAGTTTTCAAGGTCGCTGAAGCCAATTCGTGTCCGACTTGTCTGGAAGCCTTAGCAAGGATCCAAATTAAATTGAGGAGCCCACTTCCAAAGTGACCTAACTGCAAACTTATGATTTCATGAGTTTTTATTTTCAACACGCTGTCTTGCCGCGCTAGGGGCATACTTTGCAAAAACAAAAACGACAAATTTTTCTTGAAGGTTGAACTTATTGATACCTACCTTTAAAAAATCCGTTATCTACTTTACTATTTTGCGTATAAGTGTTTGCTTGTTTTCCTCAAAACTAAAATTTTGCAGTTAGGTCACTTAGGAAGTGGGCTCCTCAATTGTAATTTTTTTTTTTTGAAATTATTGAATAGTAATGAGTACACCTTCTCGATCGACTCCCTCTAGTGGCACTCCGAGAAGCTGAATGTAAGAACTACTTCAAAGTTGAATTCAGCTACCTGAAAAACCAACGGTATGTCCTCGGCCCTCCCGCTCCCTTTCTGAAGCCATCCCCTAGGGCCACTGACTTTGATTACGGAGCCAAACTATTTTATTTTCGAGCCCGGTCCCATAGCCAATTGAAATAGATAAGAAATAATTTTCAACACACTAATAGGATTCATTTTCGGTTAACAATATCGAAAGTTCGTGTATTTTTCCATACGAAGCAAGAAGGACGTGTAGCACATATGTCTCCCTCATTCGCTCAAACTTGCAGAATTTTCTTGTGTTTTATTAAAACTGACTAAGGGGGTTCTCTTTTCTACTTTTCCTCTCAACCGGAGCCTTGGAATCCGCCCTTTCGAGCATTATTTCAGAGACGTCGAAGAGGCTGTTAGGGGCTGCCTAAGCCCTCTTCTCGTCTTACCGGAAAACCGGCCTAGGTCGAAATGTAGCGAGTTGCTACGTGGGCTCGAACCCAGGACCTCCGGATTCCGAGACCAGCGCGCTATCCACTCGGCTAGTAGGATCCCTAGAAAAAATAGAAAAAATAAATTCCCACTAAGACTGAATAAAAACGATCTTAGTAGATGAATTAAAAAAAAAGAAAAACCTGTAACAAACATTTTAAATTTTGGAAAAAAACAATTTTCCGTCTAAATTATTTTCGATTGTTAAAAATGTTAAAACCAGGCCTTGATTTCCCAAGGCTGTTGAGGTTTCAGCCTCGGGCGACAAAGGGACGGCAAATTTTAAAAACACGTTATATTTTTCTTCCGCTCTCACCTTAAGTCTTTATATGCAAATTCAAATATACGTAATAGGTGGGACGGCTCCAACATTCTCCTGGAGCATACCACAAGTAGGGCGGCAATAGTATTTCAGTCTCCAGTAGTAGATCCGAGCCTAATATGGAATTTTTCAACTTCTGCGATAGGTGGAGAGAAGAAACATAATTTATGCACAGGGAAAAGTGAGTTGAGAGTAAATTAAAATAATCACTTTGTATTATTTATTTATTTTATTTTTCCTTTACATTATGGAAGCTGTTACAGCTACGCTGAAAGTGCTCCCGGCCCTTTTAGGGCAAAGGTGTATCTTACCCGCTCCCATTCGGATCTCGTGGTGGCTATGCGGTGGAAGTGCATGTGCTGAAGGAAGCGGTCAATTTCAGTTCTCCATTTCTTTCTTTGGCCTCCGCTTCTTCTTATTCTGAACGCCATATTCCAGAAGGTCGTTCTGTGGGTCCACCTGTCAGGGTCCATACGAGCTACATGACCCGCCCAGCCCCATTTCATATTCCTGTGGTATGTTATTGCGTGTTGGAGTTTTGGGATTTTCCCCCTCATCCTTTCTATGCTGATTTTGTCGATTTTTTTGTATCCTAGAATAGCCCTCATCATCGCATTCTCGGCGGAAGTGATCCTTGATTTTAGTTTCTCGGAAAGGGTCCATGTTGCACATCCGTACATCATCGTCGGTAGTACCGATGCATTGTATATCTCGGCTTTCTGGCTTAGCTTGAAATTGCCTTTAAGTATGTTTTTTAACATCCAGAATTTTTTCCATGCTCCCTTCACCCTCCTCCTGATCTCCTTTTCCATTTTTTGCTCGAATGTGATGATTTGCCCTAAATATATTGCTTCGTCTGTCCATGCTATTTCGTTGTCTCCGATTTTTATACTTTTCGTTGGGGTCTCTCGTGCCATGAATACCGATTTTTTTAAATTAATTGTTAGGCCGGCTATTTGGCTGTTAAAGCTTAGTTCGTGAATCATTTCCCTTAGATCAGAGAAGGAGTCCGCCACCAAAGTCACGTCATCAGCAAAACGCAGGTTGTTTAATCTTTTCCCGTTAACCTCCAAGCCTTTGTTGTCCCAGTTTAAACCCTGAAAGACCTCCTCCAACACGCAATTAAAAAGTAATGGTGATAGGGGGTCGCCCTGCCTGACTCCTTTCCTTATCCCGAAGTATGGCCCTAGCCTGTCGCTTTTTATTCTGCTCTTTAGACCGGAGTACATTTCTTCTACAATTTTTACAATTTGGTGGTTTACGCCTTGTTTAGCTAGAGCTTTTATTATGAATTCGTAGTTGACCGAGTCGAATGCTTTATTGTAGTCTATAAAAGCCAGAAACGTATTCAAGTTGTAATCGTGGGTTTTCTCCATTATTTGATTTATTGTATGCAGGTGATCGATTGTGGAGTAGCCCTGTCTAAAACCCGCTTGCTCGGGAGGCTGCTGGTTTTGTAGCGTACTCCTTAACCTCGATTCAATTGCTTTAGAGAAAGTTTTTGAGAGCACGGGAGAGAGGCTTATTGGACGGTAGTTTCCTATCTGATGCCTGTTACCCTTTTTGAATAGAAGTACTATGTCAGAGTGTTTCCACTCTTCTGGGATTTTACCTTCGATCATGATTTTGTTGAATAGTGTCGTAATGGCCAAAACCAAATGTGCCCCTCCTTGTTTAACCATTTCGTTTGTGATTCCATCGCTCCCTGGAGCTTTGTTTGGTTTTAGCTTTTGAACTATTGTTTCTATCTCTGCTGTCAAGAAGGGGGGGGGGAAGATCTCCTCCTTAATACTTGTGTCTTCTTGCTTGAGGTTTCCTGTAGGGTTTATATCTTGATCCAGCCCGTAGAGCTTTTTGTAAAATTCTGTTGCAATATGGTTTATACCCTCCCTGTCGTATATCCTCTCTCCCTCATCGTTCAGCATGTAAGATGTTAGTTGTGTGCCAAAGTTTAGTTTTTTGTTTGTTAGCTTCATATTTTTTGTGCTTTCCAAAGCTTCCTTTATTATAGCCTCCCTCCTGATGCTCTCTTGTTCCCTCTGTGTGGCTTTTATTGCTTTTGATACCATGTTGAGCTCTATTTTGTCTGGCGTTGATTTGTGTTTCTTTTTTAGAAGCTTGTTCCTTGTTCGGTGTAAGTCGTCAAGGTAAGATGACTCTTTGGTGACAGGGGGTTGGGAGGGGTCGTTGGTTATGGCTGTTGACCCTTCCTTGATCGCTTCCCTCATACACCTGCACAACTCCTTATAGTAATCGTCTATAGTAATTAAGTTTGATTCTAATTCATTTCGACCCGCTTCCCACAATGAGTCGAGTAGTACTGAGATCGTGTTTCGGTACCCAGGTGTGTTCGTAGGGCATTTCGCTGAGTTACCTTGAAATTTGTATTTTTTGTGTCCTCTCCTAAGACTAAAAACTGCGTAAATGGGCCTATGGTCCGTTATGAAATCGAACGTTTTTTCGATCCCTGCGTCTACTACACATTTTTCTTCTTTTTCAGTTAGGATGTAGTCAATTTGAGATTTAAAGTTTTGGTTCGGACTTAGCCAAGTCCATCTATCCTTTTCCTTTTTTTTGAAAAAACCGTTTATTATTCTTAAGTTTAGTTCCTGGCAAAAATCTATTAGGCGCCACCCTCTGATATTTCTTTTTCCGTAGTTGTACTGGCCCGTGACTTCTTTATCCGTATTGAAGTCGCGGCCAATTTGGCTGTTAAAATCGCCAAGGATTATTAATTTGTCGTAAGTCTTAGATTTTTCCAAATTTATCGTGTCTGTTAGCAGCTGGTAGAATTCCTCCGCTTCTTCCTCTTGTGAGGCTGCCGTTGGAGCGTATATTTGAATTAGTACCAGTACGTTGTTACTTACTAGTAGTTTTAGTGTTGCTATTCTATCCGAGATACCTCTGGCTTCCTTTACGCAGTTTTTTAGTTCTGGTTTTATCATAAAGCCCACTCCCTTGGTACCTGCGTCGTTTCCCATGTGAAAGAAAGTGGAATTGTTGTGGGTTATAAATAACTTTTCGCCTTTCCTTCTTACTTCGGACAGACCTAGAATGTCAATCCTCGACTTTTGGAGGGCGTTTTCCAGGGATGCTCTGTTGCTTTCACCTAGGAGTGAGCGTACGTTTAGAGCACCTATTCTAATTTCATTATCTTTGTTGCGTTTACGTAACCTACGCGAGTTTTTCCTATTAGGGAGGGGTATGAAAAGGGAAAGGGGGGTGAGATATTATGGTCTACCACTCCTCCACTGACCAAGTTTGATGGGAGTGAGGAGTCCTTACCTGCGGGCCGTGAGCACCTTCAGCGTTCGACATGCGGGTTTTTGTTTAAAGTTCTATTTTCTCCTACGAAGCAAGAAGGACGTGTAGCACATATGTCTCCCTCATTCGCTCAAACTTGCAGAATTTTCTTGTGTTTTATTAAAACTGACTAAGGGGGTTCTCTTTTCTACTTTTCCTCTCAACCGGAGCCTTCGAATCCGCCCTTTCGAGCATTATTTCAGAGACGTCGAAGAGGCTGTTAGGGGCTGCCTAAGCCCTCTTTTCGTCTTACCGGAAAACCGGCCTAGGTCGAAATGTAGCGAGTTGCTACGTGGGCTCGAACCCAGGACCTCCGGATTCCGAGACCAGCGCGCTATCCACTCGGCTAGTAGGATCCCTAGAAAAAATAGAAAAAATAAATTCCCACTAAGACTGAATAAAAACGATCTTAGTAGATGTATTAAAAAAAAGAAAAACCTGTAACAAACATTTTAAATTTTGGAAAAAAACAATTTTCCGTCTAAATTATTTTCGATTGTTAAAAATGTTAAAACCAGGCCTTGATTTCCCAAGGCTGTTGAGGTTTCAGCCTCGGGCGACAAAGGGACGGCAAATTTTAAAAACACGTTATATTTTTCTTCCGCTCTCACCTTAAGTCTTTATATGCAAATTCAAATATACGTAATAGGTGGGACGGCTCCAACATTCTCCTGGAGCATACCACAAGTAGGGCGGCAATAGTATTTCAGTCTCCAGTAGTAGATCCGAGCCTAATATGGAATTTTTCAACTTCTGCGATAGGTAGAGAGAAGAAACATAATTTATGCACAGGGAAAAGTGAGTTGAGAGTAAATTAAAATAATCACTTTGTATAGAACGAGCACAAAATATTTACACATACACCCGAGTCCTAAGGCAAATCTGATTTCTAATTTGAAGAGAATAAGAAAAAAGTATTTTTCCGACCTATTGTTTCAAAAGCAACCCTGAAAAGTTGATAACTTTGTTGAGTTGCTGTTCCTTTCATTACCACCCCATCCTACCATAGAGAAATATGGTAAAATGCCATCAATTTAGGACTGCCCTTTTTTTCTGATGTATTCTGTATTAGGTATACGTATACTATCGCACTAACTATTGAATATCTGGTTTGCAATTCCCTCCCTTACAGCAGAAAATGGGTCTTAAAATGTTGTAATCAAGTTTTTACGAACCTTATCGACCTTGACGAGTTTTAACGAATCATAAAATATCGAAAATAATAAGCAAGAAAATGTATTGAAGAATTTTCGAGGAAGATCTCCCCAAAATACTTTTTTTCGGATTTCAAAATTTAAATACTTTGATAATTTAGGAAAGTAGCTCACCAGGTGGAGAAATAGAAGCAAGACGCTGTTGCTACCTCTATTATTTACTTTCAGAACTTTTTCTTATTGCTTGTCAAGTTTGAAAATGTCTGTTAGCTGACTAGGTCGAAGTCTGAGTTGTCAAATCTGAAAAAAATTTCGATTATGTGCTTGTTGGTCTCAGTCGTTTTCATCTCGGCAAAACTAAAATCCTGACACCTCGATGAAGGGGTGCCTCCTACAACGTTTTCCAGAGTTGTTCGATTTAGTAAAATTAACCCTTACTTGGAAACATTGGAATGGAAATTAGGGCCGGTTTTAAGTACTTTGCTGCGTTCCCCTCGGTACTGATGCGATGCCCGAAAGGTTAGTTTCCGGTGCCGGGGGTGCGGTGTCTCAGGGGCCACTTTGGCGTGCGTGCATCGCCATACGTCCCACCACACCAAGTACTTTGCTGCCCTGGCGGGCTTCAGTATTTTTGCCGCCTTATTTTTTTACATTCCCCCTCCCGCAAATGTTTTTTCGGGTCGCAAATTTGCCGCCCCAAAATTTTGCCGCTCTGGGCTGCAACCCATTCAGTCCATATAATAAACAAATAGCATGTAAAGTTGTAAATTACCGAAATAAAGGTTATTATTAATATTATTATTATTATTATTATCCTTTATTATCTGCTCTTCATAACTCATTCTTGGTGCTACTATATTATGCGTTCTACTGCAGTTTTGTGGTCTACAGCGGCAGGCGTCCGTGTAAGCGTGTTCTACTGTGACTGCTACAGCACGCGTTCTACGCCAGCAATTGAAAGATCCTGACTCGATTCAAAAATGTCAATAATAAAAAAAAAGAAGCGAGGAGTACCCCTCTACCTCCTACAATCCCATCACGACCATTTCTGTTGATAGATATTAAGAAAGGACAGTCCGGACAAGTTCTGTGCGTTCTTAGATGGCGTGAGAACTATGTACACGTAATTTGGACGGAGCCCATTGAGGGCCGAACTCTGACAAAGCTCATTTTCAGTCCGCAAATTCGGATAAAACCCTAGTAGGGGTTGACTTTTGAAAGACTACGTAAGCTGACCTCCTCGTGGTGTCTTTTGGGTAACGTTAACAGTCTACAAACGATGTCATAGACAACTTCTTTAGCAGAACACGCTTTCGTCATAGAACGCGTACTGTTGCTGTGAAATCCCTGGTAAAACGCATAATATAGTAGCACCTCAAGTCTTTGTCTTCATTTTCAGTTCTTTCCTTCAACCATTCCTTCTAGCAATAATAATGATATGGATGTCTTATATTATGACTAATTACCATTCCTGAGCATAGGTCTCTCCTACCTTTTGCCAGACCCTTCTTTTTAATGCCACTCTTCTTCATAATGTTCCTAGTTTCATTTCTATGTCTTGTTTCCATCTCATTGCCATCTACCCCTCCTTCTTTTATTGCCATATGGTGTCCAATCAGTTAATCTCTTTGCCCATGAGTCTCTCTTCATTCTGGCCAAGTGTCCCGCATACCTGATTCTTAGCAACCCTACTGTCTCAAGTATGTCTTTGGTTCTTGTCTTACGCCTAATTTCCGTATTCCTGATTCTGTCCTTCATTCTTATTCCCAGTAAGCTTCTTTCCATATTTCATCGTGTTACCTGAAAACTGTTTGATTGTTTTTTTGTCAGTGACCAGGTTTGTGCTCTATACGTGATAATTGGCAGTATACATGATTCTAAAATTTTTATTTTGGATACCAGTTTCATTTTCCCTTTGAAAATCTGTGTTTTTTTTAGGGGGTGACAACTGAAAATTTGCCGAATAAAATGAATTGAAAATGAATATTTTGCCGAGTGGCCAGTAAACTTTATTACATTTATCGTTCGCCAACTGCCGATTTGTCGAATTTTCCAACTGCACTGACGACCCTGGGGGTTGTAACACCCCCCACGCCCCCTTAATTTCGCCCCTGCGTAGCGCCCAATAGCCCCTCCATGCCTTATTCCTTCTTTCGTGTAGTTCTTTGTTTAGCCCCTGATTAAATTATATAATCCGCCCTAAGTAAGATATTCCTTTACCCTTTCAATTTCTATCTCATCCACTTTGAGGTTTTCTTTAGATCTATTGCTCAAGTATTTCGTTTTGGTTAAATTTATTTGGAGCCCAGGTTCTTCGCGTGCTCTTGTGAGGTCTTTCCCCATTTCTGTTACTTCCTTCCACTGGTTCCTGTCAGCACAATGTCGTCTGCAAATCTCAGATTACTTAGTTTTTCTCCGTCTATGTTCATCCCATAGTCTTCCCAGTTTAGTTTTCTAAATGCCCATCCCAACACTGCGTTAAACATATTGGACGACAAGGGCTCTCCTTGTGCGGCACATTTTTTAATTTGGAATGTTTCATCCGATTTATCTAATTTTACATGAGCAGTGGCATTTCATGAAAGTATTTTTTAATTATTTTCACTGTTCTAGCATCGATTCCCTGTTCTATTAATGCTAGTAGAAGGCAATCATGTTTCACTGTATCGAAGGCCTTTCGAAAATCAATAAATACCATGTGGACAGATTGTATTCCCCAGCCCTCTCGATCAGCTGGTTAAGAGTGTGGATATGATCGATGGTGGGGAATAGCCCATCTAAAACCTGCCTGTTCCTCCGGTTGCTGCCAATCTAGTTGATCATAAGCCTGTTTTTCATGATTTTCATAAACTCTTTTCTCACGTCCGATGTTAGGCTTAATGGTCTGTAATCCTCCAGTTTTCTTTTATCTCCCTTTTTATGTATCAGAATTATTTGAGCTTCATTTCATTGTTTGGGTATTTTTTCCTCTTCTATGATTTTGTTGAATATTATTTCCAGGAGGGCGAGCAACTCATTCAAGAATAGTTTCATGAATTCATTTTCTATATTGTCAGATCCTGAAGCTTTCCTTATCTTCAGATCTCTCACAATCTGGCTATCTCTCAGCTTTCATCTTTTATTTTTTTTGGTGAAGGGGGTCCGCAGTTTTTTTGTTTTGCTTCGGATAGTCCCTGACATTCCTCATTATTTCCAGTTTTTCATATGGCCAGTTCGTGCCTGGGGTTGAGCGATCCCTCAAAATTTTTTGATTTCAAGAAATATTTATCTGGTGTGTTTTTATACTAACTAGAATACAGTCATGTAGCACATTAGAGCAAAACATTGTCAGAAAAGCCGTTTTGTGCTGCGCCCTAATTTATAATGCTTTATCCTTAGAAATGTTCGGAGGTTACTAATGATTAATTTACATACATCTTAACATAGTTGAAAAAAAAAATAGCGACACTTTCAGGCAGCCAACAGAAAATTGGCGAAAATAAGTGGCCAGTACTGAGCGGTTTTACAGTAAATCTGTTATCTGGAATGCCATGTATTATTCCGATATATTTTCTCCCCAAATTTTTAAGGTTAATTTTAGCCACCTAATTATCTGATCATATCATGAGTCACTGTGTGGCAATGGAAAATAGGATTTCGAAATTCTTTTTTTTCCCTTCCCTGTTTCATTAAAATTCGCCAGAATCGACTGCAGATTTACCAACTCTGAATATTTTTGAACTTACTAGGGTAGGGGGGAGGCAAACCGCTTCCATTCCCCCTATGGCTACGTCTTGCTCGCCTTTTGAGAAAATTTGAGGTCTTGTTCGATCGTATTGTGTTAAACGTTCGAAGGGAAAATGGCGAATTCTGACCAGTTGGCCTGTATGAAAGAAGTGTATAGGTCTCTCCTTTCATTTTCTACAGGGTTCATTTCTACTAATGACTTTAATTCTCGAATTCAGCTGAGTCTAGTTACCTTGAGAATATATGTACGTCACATAAAATGCCTCTTGCATCATGTCTTGCCTGAAACTTTACGTCACGTGTACGTAAGATCGAAGAGTATTTTTGTTCGAGCTGCTTCTATGCGAAATACCTACTGTATAGTGAAATGCAATGTCGAAATTATCGGATTCCCGTTTTTCCAATTTACGAACAGAAATATCAAAATAATTTATTGTCCTACCCTCCATGACCGATAAACATCGAGATAAAAATAAAAGCGTTGAAGTTTGACCCTTTTTAGTCATTGTTTGCCGTAACACGTTGCTGATGAACAATACACATAAAATGAATACCTTTGCACTTCAAGTATCCGCTGAGCGATAAGGATGAGTCACGCTCTCATTCAAATGGCAACTTTGTACTTCGTTTTCGTCCCGAAATAAGTGCCGCTGGATTTGTCATCTACGATAACAAAATAGTATTTTTCTGATTTCGAAGTGTCTCTTTTGCATCTAGTCGAAAGTGATCCAGTGACCGCTAAGTTTAATCTTTTTGTAGGTTGGCTGAAAACTTTGCGTAAGAAGAGCTGAAATTCTCTTCAGTATGTCCCTGCCGCAATTATTAAGTACAAGTATTTTCTGGATTATACCGAGAAAAATTAACGTGCCGACTACCCTGTGATGATCATCAAATCTCACCGATGAATTTCGGATCTCGAATCAGGGTCATAGCGAACGGGGGATGAAGGGTGACAGGCTAAACCATCAAGAAATCTCTAAGGCTATAGTTGGAAATTCAGCGATTTTGAGTGGCAGTTTGACAAAAAGCACAAACTAGTTGGAAAAATCGGATTGGATCTTTAAAGATTACGTACTGTTTCATATTTTGGTGTATGAAACACACGACACATTTTTAGTACAGTCCAGTCCAACAATAACAACTCTGATTTCTGTTCTATGGGTGCATGTGTTGGTGGATGGGTGGCGATGTAGCGTGTATCGCTTCAGAGTATTTATGTTATTCGGGTGAAGATGTTGGTGATCTCAAAAATTCAATTGGATAATATTAAAAGAAATGCTGATCGTGGTTTCCAAAAACTGAAATATTAGAGATATGGGACTGAAAATGGGATATGATTTAGCTCTTCATGGTGACAATTCAGTTCAGTGGTTGACATTTCCATGAAAATTTATTTTTCTTCCGGCCATTGGAATAATAATATGTACTTGAGCGAGAACCGATTTCCATGGATAGACGAAAATAAGATATTTTAAAAAACTGAAAAAAGCCGTTCCATGTACAAAATATATGAGAAAATGAATTTTCTTAATACATTTTTTTTTACGTGAGTTTTCCCGATGTTTAAATAGTTATTCTGTAAATCTGGATGGAGACAAATCCAACAAATCAAAGCTTATGAAAATCGGTCCAGCCGTTCTTGAATTAGAAGTGGTGTAAATAACACGACTTTATTTTTTATATAGATTAGGTCTTGACATTGTCCAGGCAAGGCTGCCAAAAAAAAGTTTTCCTTTTAAGGTACCGAAATTTATGTGTGAAAAATTGAACTGGATCCCCAATATTCGCAAACAAAAATATTTACTATAAACATTTGATATTGTACTAATTTGAGTGTTGAAATTGATAATCTCGAATTAGATCGGATCAGAAGCGGAACGAGGAAAAGGGGATATAACCCCCCTCCCCCTCCGAATCTTCGAGGTTGGCATTTTACGGCTAATTCGACCATATCATCAGCATTTTGGATCATGAGTCGGGGCAAAACAAGGAAAATAAATCCAACTTTTTTTTTGCGCTTGGATAAAAAATTTTTGTATTATTGTGTTGGCATTTTTACTATCAATCGACAAAATGTCAAAATGGCTACGCTTTTGTTTTTTTTTTTTACTGGGAGAAAAAATTTATCATTTATTGAGTCGATATTTTCAACATCAGTTGGCATTTTCGACCTATTTCTACTCCCCCACCCTCCCAGCCTACCCACCATCGGATTGGGTAAATTAAATGAGATTTTCAAAAAACAGGTTCCAAAACTTATTAGTACATCAAACAGGGAAATTTATTTCAATTAAAATTACAAAAGCGCGAAACAAAATCAAAATTCGTTCATCCTTTATCACACAGTGGGTAAAAAAAAGACTCCAAATGTCCGGGTGGGCAAAATTGTTATTATGAATATAGTAACCTACTTTTACCTTAAAATCAAAATAACTGGCGGAATATCAGTTGCTTGGACTCGGGCTCCCAAAATCAGAATTCCAAATTATGACAGTCTAACAATTTTTTATTTTGACATCTCAAGTAGTCTTAAGTAAAGAAGCACGTATGTACATAATATGTTAAAGGAAATGCGAATCTGAGAAAAACTTTGAAAATCCTTTTCGCAGCCTAGGGCCTTGAAAGGTGACTTCGAATTCCATTTACGCACTTTTCCAATATTGTGCTGGAAAACAGTTTGCAGCATCGAAATGATGAAACTATAAAAATTGCTGTTTTTAATTTCAGTCGTGAAACTTGAATTTTGGGTACCACAACCGACGATAGGACAAAATTGTAATCTAATATTCGAAATTACAGGATGGGGGAGTGAGTCACTCTTCTTACTTTTCGTCTTTTTCTTTATTATATTGTCACTATTTAGATATTTTTCCAGAAAAAGTCACTTTTGTCACTTTTCCTCTTGCGGTCCTTTTTCTCCTCCTCTATTTTTACTTTCTGGTTTGTAATTTAGGAAATGCAGAGTGGTGCACTTGATTCTACCATAAAGTTAAATCCCACGAGAAAGAAGAATCCTGAACATTTTTACTTATTTTCTTCACAAGTTTGAGATCAACAGTTGATAGCAGATGATCTCGAAATGACCCCAGTCAAGTTAAAAATTTAAATCATCCCTGTTACAAAGAAGGGGGCGCGACGCTGTAAAAATTGCCATTTGACATTTCAATCGCGAAATTTGGATCCCTGGTGCTTCAATCAACGATGGAACAAAATTATAGTCTTAATATTCGAAATTACAAGAGGAGACGAGTCACTCTTCCTACCTTTTATCTTTGTGTGTGTGTGTATTTTTTAATTATTTATACACTACTGCAGAAAAAATCGCTTTTATCACTTTTCCTCCCAGATCCTTTTTTCTCCTCTTTTTTCCCCCTTCTGGTTTCTAAATTAGAAAATACAGGGTACCTGCAGTTGTTTCCACCAAAACGTTCAATCCCACGAGAAAGAAAAGTCTTGAACGTATTTACTTATTTTCTTTATGAGTTTGCGATCAACAATATAGCAGATAATCTCGAAATGGCCCCAGACAAGTCTAACAGCTTAGTCATCCCTATCGCAAGAGAGGTTCAATGCTGAGGCTGCCAAATTGTAAGTCCGATTTTCTCGCCCCTAAACAAGATAAAGAGAGGTGGTAAACGAATTTGAAATTAGTTGAATTTTATATCTGAAGTTCTGGAGAAAAATTTCTCCAGCTGTCAATTTTAGTGCTGTTGGAATTTTAAGTCGGACACGGTGTCGTGTGATACGTTATTAGAAGTGGTTTTTTGTGCTCTACGCCATAAGATAGTCAAAATTTCTGAATTATGGAAAAATTACTGGAATTCTTAAAATTATGAAATGAAGATTTTCTAGAGTGTAAAAATATTATTTCAGTAATTATTCAATCAATTGGTAAAATTTAAGAATTTTTCCAGGCTTTTAGTAGGTATATTTTTTCACTTGCGGTTCTGAAAAAAATTATTTTCATTCTCTTGTGTTAAACTAGTAGAAGGAATTGATTGGAATCATCTAACCGAATCACTAACTCAGTTTAAGCTGCCTAATTTGATTTTCTAGCCGCTAAATTGACTTCAAGTTGTGTAAAAACAACATCTGGGTTCGTCATCCTGACAAATTTTCATGATGGTTGAGAAACCCATTTTTACGTCTGTATTCTTCAAGATACAAACTGGAGAAATAACTGGAATTTTTTGGCGTTATGAAATTTAAATTAGCATAAAATGGCTTAATTTTATTAGGTCACCGATTTCTAGTAGCTATTTGACTTAATTTAGAATACGACTCCAATTTTTACTCCAAATTTCCTTTTTAGAACGGGAAATATTAACTTCACTATGGAGATTTTTTTATGTTTACCAGAGTTCAACTGAGCCGAAAAAAGTTTGAAAAGTTTCAAAGGCGAATTGTGAAAGGGGACTGAGGTAGCATTCAGTGTTTTTAAAACTGTACAAACATCACAATTTTGGTACCTTATTCGATCATTTAAGGGAAGCGAGCAAACGTCCTTTGAATTCTTAGCAAATGTGAGCAAAAAATGTGTATTTCTGCCACCTAAGAAAGAAACTTCCTCTTTTGAAGAACATCAGTCAAAAGTTTGGTTACAAAAAGTCACATTTGCCATTTTCTTTTTTAGAATTGGTCACGTGTTGGTCTCTTTTTAAATTTACGTCAGTTTTTTTCACTTTGATGGAAATTCTGTTTTCCATTTTGAAAGGAAAGACCTGAGACCCTATTTCAATAGTTATCTTCAGTTTTCAAAATTAATTCAACTTTGCCTACTTGCAGGATTTCTCGATTCATAGTGCGATGAAAGAAAGAATTTCGAATTCTGGACGGATTTGCATTTTACTTGAGATAAACGTTGCAGCCATGGACACGCAGGCAGGGGACCAGTTAAACCATTGCCCTCCCTACCCCGAAGATTTGACTCTCTACGCTAAATAAGACGCAATGAAGATAAAAACGACTATTTTTGATGCTCATTTGAAGACCATAATTTCGAAACGTGTTCAGCTCATTCCAGTCATTTTTGCGTTTTCATCTACTTAGTTTTTTGGGTAATCTTCCACGAGACGTAAAACTACTTGAAATTCTAGGCAAATAGCGTATTCTAAGCATTTGAAAATCCGAATTTAAGTGCTACCGAAAACTACAAATTGAACCGTGTATGGAATCAACTTCTTCCGTAGATTATTTTTGTGTGTAGTTTTCGCGTCAAGTTCCTGGAAAATGATCCAAAGTACTAGTTAACTTTGAGAACAAAATACAACACATGATGAAAATAGACTAGACACGTTTTGGAATAAATTCGAACACAAGTCTTTTCGGTGCACTATGTTACAAGTGACTGCATTACATCATCATCATCAGGAAAAAAAAATAATATGAACAATTAAGAATCTAAAAGTAGAAAAAGTCGCCTTATTTAGTTTTCAAAACGTGCCTAGTCTAATATTTCTGTTTCTCCATGATTTGTGTGGCATCAGATGTTTTGATGTCAAATTTAGGGGATAAATGGCAAATGTCGTGTTATACAAAGCCTGTTGAAACATTACGGAAATTTTGCGGACTATACCGACAAACTTTTCTTCAATTTTTTCAGTTAAATGTTTTTGAACTCAGAACATTTTGAAATTGAGGTCCTCATTTATTCTCAACTTTTCAAAATTTTTTGTTCGTTTCATTCACGAGTGAAATACCTACATCCTATTTACTCTTAATTCTAGAAGCTTTTTTCATTCGCTCAGCTTACCGGTAGCTTTTTCACCTAATTTATCATGGAATTCCATTTTTGGTTCTCGTTGAGAAGAATTATAACGACGCCTCGGTGGGCAACGATGCGTATAACAAGGATGCTTCCTCTGGAGAAAGGAATCTAATTTGTATGTTTAAGCAGATTTTGAAATTCTTTGCAAAGCTTTTACATTTCCTTCGAAAAATTACAGAAATTTTACAAATTACGAACATTTAATTAAGAATTCGAAAAAATGATATAGTTCTTAAAATTTATGCTCATTTATCGATGGTGTGTTCTGTCAAAAAGAGAAGTTTTAAGTAAAAGAAGAGAACAACTTGCGCAGTTGCACTATTATTATTCGGCCAATCGTTTAATTCAAACATCTAGAATAAAGAATAAAGTTTGCTGTGGAAAGAGCATAAAATTTCCTTTCAGATGATACTAAATGTCTTGAAATTGCAAAAAAAAAATGGAGATAGGGCCTTCATGCACTACACCATCGTTTTGTAGGTTTAGAAAGTATCCCTCCTCCCCTCAAAGACCCTCAAAAATGGAGAAGTCGATAGTTAGCGATTTCAGAAATTGAGTTGGAATTCTCAAGTTTCTGCTCCCCCCTAGAAAAATTGCTTCGCTGTGGCCCTGACGAAGCATCCCTCCTCAAAAATGGAGAAGTCGATAGTTAGCGATTTCAGAAATTGAGTTGGAATTCTCAAGTCTCTGCCCCCTCCCCTAGAAAGATTCCTTCGCTATGGCCGTGAGGACAGGCTAAAATTCTCTTCAGTGTGTCTCTACCGCTAATATCAGGTATTTTTTTGATAACTTCGGATCTCGTATTCCGAATAAATAAAGAATTAGTGTGCGGCATTTTTCTCCATTAATCTTTCTTTCCCCCGCGTATGACCCTAGACCAATAAGGTTGAAAGTCCAGTTTCCAATACTGTCTGAAAATAGCGTTTCCGGTGTTCGTATTTGTCATGTAAACACATTTATCTCACTTCGTCTCCATTTAGTCGCAGTTTTCCACAATGTTGATGAATTTATATTCCATTCTGTGGTAAAATATTGAAGCAACGATGTTCATAATTAGTTTGAAGATTATAGGTATGTGTATACACACAGGCCTGTACAAATGTTGATTAAAGGCTAATGGAGCATTATGAGCTGATCGGAGGTTTGATTGGCCGAATTTGGGCAAT
Organism: Acanthococcus lagerstroemiae; assembly: GCA_031841125.1. Lineage (NCBI taxonomy): Eukaryota > Metazoa > Arthropoda > Insecta > Hemiptera > Eriococcidae > Acanthococcus > Acanthococcus lagerstroemiae. Next base: position 24,605,854 of record CM063109.1, read on the forward strand.
TAATGGGCCGTGATTCGAAAAATGGAATTTCCTGGCGTATTCAGCTTCATAGAAACAAAGTAAATGAAGCAGTAGGTAGCTCCAGCGAGCACTGAGATGAGGTAAAGGACATGAATACTGAATACCGCTCAGATCCTGAGAAACATTTTAAACTCATGTTCCGAATTAGTGTGTTCCCTTGTGTTCAACCGGTAGGCGAAAGAGGAAATTTAAAAAGTTTATCAGTTAATGGCAGTTTTGGAACTCAATCCAAATTAGTAATTCCGCCCAGAACTTTTGAGGGGTCCGAGGCAAATAAACCTTGGGGTCCCATGTACTGATATAATCCACAATTTCGTACTTTCTTTTGATGCGTCAAAGGTACATCATTTCTTATGGGAAAAATCTTGGATTTTTTTTTCTTATATGTTAGGGAGTCAAAACTACTTTCCTTATGTTTCGAATTATTTTATTTCCCCTCGGGATCGAGTGGGTGGGAGTATTCACTAATTTTCGAAAAAATTACCTCATACGGATTAGTAAAAGATGGCTTACTTTTACTTGGAGATTTCAACCTGCCATTATTCGACAGTAATTTTAGTAAATCTGATGAACATCATGGAGTATACAAAGACATCTATTCATTTTTAGATATCAACCATCTTAAGTCACATAACACTATCTCAAATTCTTTAAATAGAACACTGGACTTGGTACTTGCCAACTTCTCTCACATTGCAGTTTTTGAGGGCGACTCCTTGACTGATACCTATGACAGTTACTACCTATCCCTACTCATCGAGTTCGGTTTTGTGAAGCATCTCTCAAAAAAGAATACAACTACAGCTACAAACTCTCGGAGGTTTGATTAAAAAGCAAATTTTCTGGACATGTATTATCTATTTAAATTGAAAATTTGGGATGAACTGTACAAGCTTACAGATACGTAGTAACCAAGCTGCTGAGTATTTCCAAAATTCAATAACAGAAATCTTGAGCAATACAGTGTCATTAAAAAAGAATACTGGACGGAAAAATATCCTACTTGGTTCGCATATGAAATTATAAAAAATTGAAAAAGAAACCTTCTAATGAAGAGTTGAAGCAAAAATTCAAGCATATAAAAAAGAAATCAAGGTTTCAACGACAAAAGCATGGAATACATGTAAAAATGCTTTGGAGGACAGACTGATGTCTCAACCAAAAGAATTCTGGTGAGAGATTACCACTAGGCAAAGTAGTAGGTCTGGCACAGAGTTACCTTACCTTTAGTGAACAAATTTACACAAATTCCGATACCATTTTGAAATCATTTGTAAACTATTTTTCCAGTGTTTTTAGCGATAAAAATATAACTCAGAACCAAACTCAGAGTGCTAATGGGGTAGGGTTTACTGGAGGCGAAGGCCTTATATCGATGGGTGTGATCACTATGGAGGATATAAAACGTGCTCCGCATGACCTTAAACCTCTAAATCATCTTGTGGCCCTGATTCCATTTCAACATTATATATTTCGAGCTCGCTCACAATTTTTTTAATTACTCCCTTAACTTATGTCTGCAATACTGTCCTTGAGACGAGTATATATCCAACAGTATGGAAAATATCGAAAGTTATTCCACTTTACAAGTCAGGCAAAATAAATGTAATAAAAAATTATTCGTCCCATCTTTCTAATACCACTCGCGGCCAAAAATTTTGGAACTGTCTTGCACCAAGTATCTATACAGTCAATCCAAAAATATCTTATCTTCCTGTCAACATGGCTTTAGAAAGGGATATTCAGTGCAGACAAATCTAATGAACTTCACATATCGAGTGTCTCATGCACACTTGACCTAAGTGACAAAAACGCTTTTTTTCAGGAGAGCGATTTGAAAATTATAAATAACGTTGTGTTATATACGTGGCTCAAATGGTTTACGCCATCTAGTGGGCTAAAAGAGGAAGTAATTCGTCATTTGCGAGTGTAGCCCGATGGAGGGCATCGAGATCTATAAGAATATATGTATTAAACTCATTTTCGTCAAAATGTCACTTAGGTCAAGTGTGCATGAGATACTCGATATGATACATATAACCTCCCTAAAGGTGGGCAACATGTGAAATAATTCGTAGATGCAGAGTAACGATCATAACTAATATTTCATAATTTCATAATTATGATAATTATGATTAAATTATTTCACCTGAATATTTTGAAATTAATCATAGAGAGATTAATTATTAGTAGAAATTAATTGTGTGGAAATTAATGATTAAAGTTGGAATTAATCCCGGAGAGATTATTTATGAAATATTCAGGTGAAATAATTTAATCATAATTATCATAATTATGAATTTATGAAATATTAGTTATGATCGTTACTCTGCATCTACGAATTATTTCACATGGTAGCAGAACGTGGTTTCGATCCACGGACCTCTGGGTTATATAGATACCATTTACACGGATTTTTTAAAGGCTTTTGACACTGTCAACCACAAAATCTTACTCCAAAAACTGTGCAGCTTTGGCTTTTCAAAGATTAATATTTCTATTTCACTCCTACCTAAATAACAGAATGCAGTTCATCGAGTATAAAGGAGTGGCCTGTACGTGTTAAAAGAATGCGTCAGGTGTTCCCCAGGGTTCAGTTTTAGGTCCATACCTACTCCTAATTTTTGTCGATGATATTTCTGAAAAAATCCAATATTCAAAATTATTGCTGTATGCAGATGGTATGAAAATTTATAAAATTATAAAACCTCAAAATGATTGTGATAAAATGCAAATCTTGACTCATTAGTTGAGTGGAGTTATAGTAATTTGTTACCATTTAATATTGACAAGTTTACCTTTTCAAGAAAAATGTGTCCCATTTTACACGAGTATGAAATAAAAAAATATACACTTAGGTGTGTAAATTCTGTAAAAGATTAGGCATCATTTTGGATTTGAAATTATTATTCAATATGCATATCGATCACATAACTTTAAAATCTAAAAGAATGGTTGGCTTCATAAGAGAAATGGAACTTGTTATAAAAATGTAGAAACAATGAAAATTCTTTACGTCAGATCAATTTTGGAATTCTCTTCTGTTGTATGGGATCCCAAAACTCAACAAGGTAAAGATAAAATTGAGAAAATTCAAAAAAGATTTTTGAAATACTTATATTGCAAAATCATTACATATTATCCTTTTGAAATTGTATATAAAGAACTTTTGGTTGGCTTTGAGTATATGAGTCTAAAAAATAGAAGATGTCTGGCAAAGTTGATCTTCTCGAGGGATGTTCTGAATAACAAAATTTTGGATTCCAACTGCTTAACACGTTTTCGGCTCAGAGGGTCCCTACATTCAATGCAAGAAATACTGACCCATTTGTAACTCGTAGAGACTCAGCATCAAGTATGGACAATACTCTAGCATTATATAATAATATTACCCAAAAAGATCATGGGATCGACATATTTTTCATGAGTAGGAGACACTATATTTCATCAGTCATTAGAGTACTCGAGGGTATGTAGGTCCTAGTCTCTGCAGTTCTTTCCCTTATACCGCACAAGTGTGGTTTGTTTCGGTCCCTTGGCTTCCTTCAACCCTCAGTCCTCAATTCACAATTTTCAATTGCCGCCTGTGGACCTGTGCGCCTCTCACCCCCCGCTATGCCCTTTCTCTGGTGCCTGTCTCCCCCTCCCTCTTTCTGTCATCTTTTCCTTCTTCTTTATCCAATCCCTTCACGTGAAAAGTATTTTTTGTTTTTAAGAACTATATTGCACCTACAGTCCCTCCCTGTCAATGAGACCCTCGGGCACCTGTTGGGGAGGACTCAAATATAAATAAATAAATAAATTGGCATGTAGTTCACTTGTGGTCAATCTTATAGTAGGCAAAAGAGGGAATTTGAAAAGTTTATCAATTTAATGGCAATTTTGGAACTGAACCCATATTAGCAAATCTGCCCAGAACTGTTGAGAAGCCCGGGATGAATAAACCTTGGAGTCCCATGCACTGAAAAACTACAATTTCATACTTTCTTTATATGTATCAAAAGTACATTATTTCTTGTGGAAAAAATCTTGGAAATGTTATTTTCTTATACGTTAGAGAGTCAAGACTACTTTCCTCATGTTTCGAATTAGTGTGCAGTTCACTTGTAGTCAACTCTAGAGTAGGCAAAAGAGGGAATTTGAAAAGTTTATCAGTTTAATGGCAGTTTTGGAACTCAACCCAAATTAGCAAATCCGTTTAGAACTTTTGACTGGCCCGGGAAACCTTGGGGTCCCATGCACTGATGAAATCCACAATTTCATACTTTCTTTAGATGTGTCAAGGTACATTACTTAAATCTTAGAATTTTTTTCTCTTATACGTTAGTTAGTCAAGACTACTTTCCTAATTTTCCGAATTAGTGTGTAGTTCACTTGTGGTCAATCTTACAGTAAGCAAGAGAAGGAATTTGAAAAGTTTATCAGTTTAATGGCAGTTTTGGAACTGAATCCAAATTAGCAAGTCCCTCCAGAACTTTCGAGAATCCCAGGGCAAATAAACCTTGTGGTCCGATATGCACTAACAAACTATAATTTCATACTTTCGATGTGTCTAGGTACATTACTGATTGGAAAAAAATCTTGGAATTTCTTTCTCTTATACGTTTGGTAGTCAAGACTACTTTCCTCATGTTTCTAATTATTGTGTAGTTCACTTGTGGTCAATCTTATAATAGGCAAAAGGGGGAATTTGAAAATTTTATCAATTTAATGACAGTTTTGGAACTCAACCCAAATTAGCAAGTCTGCCCAGAATTTTTGGTGAACCGTGGAGTCTCATGAACTGAAGAACTACAATATTTCATACTTTCTTTGAATGTATCAAGGGTACATTATTTATTGTGCAAAACTATGGAATTATTTTTTCTTATACGATAGGGAGTCAAGACTAGGGTTGGGTATCGATTAATCAACTAATCAAAATAATCGATCATTTGTTGAATAATCAATGTTTTAATCGATTTTAATCGGGCAATCGATTATTTTGTAACGATTATTCAACTCTGAGATTTCAGATTTCAAGATCGATGTACAACGTGATTGTGAAATAAGGGAACCGGCTTCGAGCTGCATGACTTCATAGTTGCATTGTGAGCTTCCTTTGGGTCACGGTGCAGCCATGAAGCCATGCAGCTCGAAGCCGGTTTCTTTCTTTATTTTTTTAAACAACCACCCTGTGCCTCACCTCACGTTATCATTGCCACATAGTTACTGTTATGAATGATTTTTTCCTGATTTCTTCTCTAAATGAATTTTTTACTCGAAGTTCGTGGTTTTCATTGTACCCAATTTTTTTCCAACCTTTTTTAAAATTGTCGATTAACCGATGTGTAAGCCACTAATTGATGTATCGATTAATTTGTCAAAAATAATAATGGATTCCATTAATCGATGTTTTGTTGGTTGATACCTATCCCTAGTCAAGACTACTTCTCTGGTTGTGGGACCCCAGTTTACCCTCTATGTGTGGACTTGGAAATCAGTATCCTCTGACAACCTATCATATTTTTACGACTCTAAGAAAGAAAAAAGTTCCTGAGTTATTTTACTTGTTAATAATAAAATATACAATATATCAATTACAGGATAGCGAAATTTAATCCAGAATACGTTGGTATTCAACATTTAATATGCGGCGTATTCATATTATAGTTGGCGTCCACTTGCAATATTGTCAAAAGCAGAATTTATTCCCGGTTCACCATTTAAATCCGCGAAACCAGGTAATAATTCCACTTCCTCAAATTGCCTTGGTAAATTTAGAAACAAATTAATTGTACCCCCGCGCCTCTGGGCGTAAAGTTGGAAACATGTCTCACTTACAGTGTCTTGGTATCATTCATCTACCAAACTGCAGATTAAATTACAGTTACCTAGACGTACGAAATTCTAATCTGTAAAAAATGGGTTACAATCCACGAGTCAAGATCTCTATAGCTTCCTTTCTCCAGTCAAAAAAAAAAAAAGCTTAATACACAAGTCTCTCTTCATGTTGAAAATCTGTGGTTTACCTTCCTCCTCTTCCTTCCTCTCACTCCTCGTAGAAAAATTGAGTCCAGAGCCAAAATTACAACTGCGGTAGCTATTACCCATCTGTCATCTTACATTGGTGTCTTAACACTAGAATTCCCATGTGTCAATTTACTGAAGATTCATTTAGTTTCAGTAAAATTTAGAGGATTCCGAAGTCCATGCAAGTCTTGTGTGGTCCTTATTACTCTGAACGCAATCTTCATAGTTCCAGGATTTATTTTTCGGTTTCATTATCGCGAGGGGAATCGTAACCGGTGAGTTGAAAATCATGGCACTCAACCGTGCTCACGATTCCTCTCGCTCAAATGAAGCAGCTTCGGCCTTGAATTCTTCCTTCGTTTTCTACTGTCCATTTACGATGTGTCGTTTTCTCGAACACGATGTCTGAAACAGAATAATTTGATCGCAATTGAATGCAAGTCCTCAAGTATGAAATACGAATCTGAATTAATCGAGTATCTCCCATTTCACGAGAAGAATAGTAATTTAAAACTACCTCTTTGTACGTGTATTAGGGTGGATCGTCAATTTTTTTTTTCGAAATTTCTAACGCGACCCAGGTATAAAGTTACCTTCACTAAACCAAAGTGTGTTTTAACATTTTTTTAATTTGTAAATTTTTTCCAAGGGATTTGTTCTTGAAATTTTGTACTACAGGGCTGAAAATTGAATGTTATGCAGCGCCTTGAAAATGCCGCTTGTGCTAAATTTTTACATAACCTTTTTAATAGTATTCATCGTGAACTATAAATTAGTTCATATACAAATTTTGCCTGTCTGGGAAATTGAAGGCGCTAAAGCACTTACAATACTTTATTGCTTTATAGCGCCTTCAGTATTGCAGATAAGCAAAATTCACGTATAACCTTAACAGTAGTGATGATTAAGATCTACAAAATTAGTTATAATATACAAATTTTGCCGATTTGCAATATTGAAAGCGCTAAAGCACTTAGAATACTTTGTTGCTTTATAGCGCCTTCAACTTCACAAATAGAGGCAAAATTTGTATATGAATTGATTTGAAGTTCTCGATAAATACTATTGAAAAGGTCGTGTGAAAATTTGGTTCATCTCGTATATTGAAAGCGATAGACCATTGAGTAAACGTACTGTTGAAAATCAAAATTTAAAAAGAAAACCGCTATGGGTTAAGATTATTCTGACGACAAAATATTGATAGAGGTTCATTTCTGGACTAAATGGAACAAAATTAGACCCAATATCGGGGGAAATGTTTGAAAAAAATTATTTTTCTTACATACAGGCTATGCAAAAAATTCGTATATAATATTCGCTCGCTCCATTTAGTGGAGTTATAATGTGTCTTATCGGTATCTCTCGCTTTCTTACAAAAGATAGAGAATTTCATAGGATGCAGTCTGCTTACTTTGCTAGATCTTTAAAAAGTTACGTTTGGCGCCGTATTATTTGATAAACTCAACTGTACAACAAACTATATTACCTACGCAGTATTTTTGCATCAATTCAACGGCCAAACCAAAGAATTCAAGTATTTTTGCTCTGAGGGTACATGGAACCTTTCTGTGTGGTTTCCCCGTTTCCCGCACTTCTGCTCATTTATATTTCTCAAACTGACTCCTCAGCCCTCAATGTCCTCATTTTGTTCTGTTCGACTATCTTTGCCAAAATAATCGTGAATTGTGGTTGTGTTTTTCCTGCATAGTCAAGTTAAATAACGTTTGTGTATTTTAGTATAAGTTCTCTTTAAAATGGAGACTAGAACACTTACTTTGTAAGCTGTTAATATCAGTAACAGTTTATGGCGAGGAAAGACGTAATGGGTGTATGTATGCTACTCTTAAATACAAGAAAAATCTTCCAGAATTCAATTGAAAAAAAAAATTCGGATAATTTCGTACTTTTTTTTTCAAACTGAGGTATCTATAAATTTAGTCTATCTGCCATACTGAAGGCACTATGAAGTAGCAAAGTATTGTAAGTACTTTAGCGCCTTCAATATTACAGACAGGCAAAATGTGTACATAACTCATTTTGTAGATCTCAATTATTACTACTGTTAACGTTTAATGTGAATTTTGTCTATCTGCCATACTGAAGGCGCTATAAAGTAGCAAAGTATTGGAAGTGCTTTAGTGCCCTCAATTTCACAGATAGGCAATATTTGTACATAACCCATTTTGTCGATCTCAATCATTACTACTGTTAACGTCTGTGTGAATTTTGTCTATCTGTCCTACTGAAGGCGCTATAAAGTAGAAAATTATTGTGTTTTAGTGCCTTCAAATTCACAGATAGGCAAGATTTGTGTGTGAACTATTATAAAGTTCGCAGTGAATACTATTAAAAAGTTTATGTAAAAATTTTGCATTGCCTACATTCTTAAGGCGCTGCGTGACATTTAATTTGCAGCCCTATAATACAGAACATCAAGGACAAATCCCTTAGGAAAAATTTACAAATTTAAAAAAAATAGAACTTTTTTTCATTAAAGGCAACTTTTTAACCAAGTCGCGCTCAAAAATTTGAAGTTTTTAAGCCTATGTATGACAATCCACCCTAATGTGTATCATTAGATCATTACACTATACCTCTGCCTTATTCATCCTAGACCTTTGACTGTGAATGTTTATTCCACCTCCGACGTCTGCTAGTTTGTGACACGAGTTCTCCTGCCGTTGTGTCCTTTGAAACTCACTGATTCGTTTGTTCTCCTGAAACTGTACGTTTATATGAATTATTATTAGAGCCGATGAAAACAAAACAAAAACTTACGAGTCAAGCAGGTTGAGTTCCATGGGGCAGACGAGGAAATACCGAGCAGGATTCTTCAGGAAATTCGCTCGCGAATTCTTACATGGGGAAGGGGGGCTTGAGAGGTTTTGGTTGCGAAAAATTACATCTAAATTGTCTGCAGAATGTTTGTTACCTATACTCAAATAATAATACTGAGTGAAAATACCGCTGATAAATGGGATAAATAATGTTTTCAGGGGGAAGATGAAAAAAGAATAAGTAATCTCAAGTATTCCAATGTATGACCTTCTGCACGGAGAGCAATCGCTACCACACGCCACAAATCCATCGACTCCATGTAAATTTTTGAGTGGAAGTTTGAAAGTTTGCTTCATAGGGAAAAGGATACCCCTTTCTCCCAATATCTTCCACAGTTAACAAATTTAGTAACATTGAATCTGAGTGGGCAAAATCCGATTGACAGTGGGAATCTTTCCCAGAGTTGATTGTTTTTGCTTTTTAATTTTAACCGTGCTTATGAGCTGGCAAACTTTGCATTCGTAATTGGCAAATTTCACATTTTCTTCTTCCTACCAAAACGAAACTTCGAATTTTTGGGAACTCTAAGTCAGTTTTGTAGAGGAAATTTAATCGTGGTATACCTGAGACCTGAATTACTTAAAGATATTCGTCTGTTCCGTCTCAGTTCGACTTGACTTGGCAGTTTGAAAAAAAAAGAGATGGGGAATTTTGTGACACTTTCTAATTTAATGTTCATTAATTAGATTTTCATTAGCTAAATGAATCTTAACTTATGTTTGAAATTTGAATTTTGGGAGGCCAAATTGAGGTAGGATCACGAGGTCTCAATGTGTAAGACATTAGCGACCAGAAAACCCATCCAAAGTCAAGACAAAAAGACGATTCTTTTCACTTCCTCATGGGAAGGACCCAAGTTCTTATTTTGAAAACAGATAGGTTTTCTCCCTATTTACATATTGGTCTTTTGGATGGGAGAAAAGTCGTATTCGGGGTCCAAATTGGTTTAATTTCTGAAAACAGCGACCCGAAAAATCTCTCTGTAAAGTCAGTTGGGCCATTCAGAAGGAGGGAAAAGTCGAATTCAGAATTTTCAATACAGGGTTCGGGTCACGAACAACTAAATTATGCTGTCTGGGACAGCCATTTCTGAACAGAGTTTTATCATTCAGTCTAATTTTCAACATTATACGTTATTGCTTGTAAATACAAACCTCCAACTACGCATGAGCATAGTAATCGCATTTCCTTACGTTTATGTACTCAAGTTGCACTTAGCCTTGAGCCCTACCTGGCATGAATCTATTGAGAAGTCAGATCTTACTCCAGGTATTGTTCTGATCCGACCAATTTTCCGTCTGTGATCTTGTCTTCGGTGAAAATCTTCGGCAGTGAACATCTACTCCGGCATGCCCCACGTGAAGAGAAAATGGCATGACAACCGGTGCGTATTTTATGACAACGTGACCGATCATGATACCACGTCCTCTTACACGTGCTCATTTCGTTCATGTATTCTGTATGAAATAGTCCAATCGACTGCTTCATTCACCGCAGAAGATGACTTAATAATACTTGATTAATAAAATATAAAATAAAAATTGCTTCAGGAATATTAATTGAAAATGCAAGTGAAACTAACAGCAAAAGCTCTAAGTGTGGCATCAGGGCAACATTTGGCGGAATTGAAAATGTTGCGAGTTTATTTTGTTTTTGCTCGATGATCTCGAGAGTTTAGTTTTTGATTAAAAAAACCCGCCAATAATTTGAAAATTTTCCAGAATCAATAAATTTAGCAGCCGCAGTTAACAAAATTGAAAATGTTGGCAGTTTTTCGTCTCACCGTTTCGAAATTTTAGTTTTCAGTTGGAGAAGTCTTACAGTCGTTTAAAATTTCTTAAGAGTTGGTAAATTTAGCTGTCGCGGTTGGCAAAATTGAAAATGTTATAAGATTGTTTTGCTCGATCTTTAAATTTTGATTTTGATTTAGAGAAATTCAAACCTCGCCTCCTTCTCCTTTCATAAAAAAAAAGGTCTTACGCTAAGCCTCTGATGGATTTACATTCGAGTCGGCGACTTCAGGCCAACAAGTTTTGTCGGATGTTGTTTTGACAACACAGCACAGCTACACAATGTCGGCGACGTCCTCATCAAATCGGCGCTTGTCGGTTCAGGGAAAAGTTGTCCGCGATATGTCTGTGATAGGTCTGCGACAAAGTTGGAGAGGAATGTAAATCCGTAGTTGTCGCCGCCATTTAAAAGTGTATCCGTGACATGTCGCCGACTCAAATGTAAATCCACCATCATCATAGATTCTGTTACAATCGTACTGTTTCATACATTAATATTGCCATTTTTTGAGAAATCGAAAAGGTCAAAAGCCGCGAATGGTGGAACTGATGTGGAATGTAATAATTTTCCATGTGTATGTTATTTCATAATTCAAGATGCTCGTATCCTATGACACTCGAATTTGGAAACAATCGGTAACCCACCTATCGGATTCTGATATAGTAAAATCGTTTTCACGGATGCTAGGAAATCAGTTTTTCACCTTTCAATCTTCAGTAATCGTAGGTACTTTTTCAGTTCGCGTGCAGGTCTTCAACCAGAGTATTTTTGAAGATCTTCCCTGGATGACACTTATAATACCGAAATTGGGGAAGGGGTTGAGGTAGAAAAAAGTGGATCTTTATTCATAGATTGTAGAATTTAGCATTTTGGCCCAATCGTACTTCACTGCGTGACACTACTTCGCCACTGAGTAGCTCTAGATACACACACTTTGTTAGTTTGTGACCTATCTTCAAATCAGTTTTTTAGGTACCACGCAAAGGGCTTTTCTTATCTTGCATTCTTAACTCTCAGGCACGGTCTGCGATTAAATTCTTGGGATGCAACACGTAAGGGGCCCGGTCAACAAATTCAAAAAAAAATTCAGTGACGTGAATTGCGACAAAAAGGGTCGACAAGGCCACAGGTCGAAAGGCTCGGAATGCATTTGCATCTCTGCACCCCCAGGCAGGCCGTGCATGAATGTAATTCTCTAACAATTAATCTATACTATAATAATAACATACATAAGTATAATTCGTACGAACTCGATCTGCGGAATTTCGAACCCCGAGTGTTATCTAGTCACGAATGCATTCAACGTGAAGTAAAAAACACTCGAGTGCGAAAAACCCATACCAGCTTTTACAAAACACTCGATTAACTTTCGAATTGGAAAAGCGTAAAAACGGCGTCGACGAATTTCAAATCAATTCACGGTAGAATCAATTTCCAGTACGTGTTCCAATTAACATACTTAGAAACAATCCCACTGTTGATTGTTCGTTGGGCGCGAAAATTAATTATCCGCGCGTAGTCGACAATTAGTTGGAAAATTGAAAAGCTGAGGCAACTTTAGTCACTCGATGCCGAAACTAACTAAATCTACAAGCTGT
>CM063109.1:24618613-24746496 GCA_031841125.1 Acanthococcus lagerstroemiae
CGGAATTCAGCACCCTAAGCAAGTGAGAAAGATTGTCAGTGTTTTTAAAACTGCTTAATAATGGGGACAGACCTCTTACCAGGAACTCGTATCCTGTTAGATACTGTATCATTTGGTATTAATGGAAACCGCATACGTTGTGCTTACAATGAACCAGAAGGCAACTATATTAAAAGAAAAAGTTATCACTAATTGGACTTACCGTAAGATTCCGAGGAAGCACAACTTGAGGAACGATATTACGCAGTAGCCTAGGACGAAGAGAATGTCGAGGCTGGAGCGCAGCCAGGTGAGCAACCGTTTCTCGCAGCCTGTCGTGTAGAAGACTTCTTCGTCGACGGAACACCGAATGGTGATACCATCGGTCACGATCTGTTCGGTGACCGATATCGACTCGGCGGTCGAGAATATGGGTGGCAGTGGAGGTAACGTTGTGCTGGATGTTGTGGTCGTCGAGAATAGGTGGTTTCGACGCGCTTCGGGCGGCTTAAGGGTGGTCGACGGCCTAATTGACAAACCTCCGCAGCAACTGGCCGGTAGAATCGCCGTCGGCATGTGGGTCGTTGCCTCATTGACCGATGAGGACGTGACTATAACAGAAAAAAAGTACGTTAGCGCCCTCTTCTTGTTAGGTATATTTATTTCACTTTAAATCCAAAAGATCATCACGTGGAATGTAAGAAGTCTCAAAATGCTTGGAAAGGCACACCACTTCTTGCAGGAGATAGAAAGACGACACGTCGATACCATGGGGCCAGTGAAAAGTCAGATGGCTCGGATCAGGTGTATTTGAAATGGACAGCTGTACCATATACTCTTTAGGAGCAGACGAAAATACTCGCATGCATTGTCACGGGGTAGCAGTTGTAATCAGTGAGAAAATAGAGAATATGTCGCAAACTTTATGCCAGTGTCAGATAGAATATTGATGATTCAGATAAATAACCAACCCGTTAAGCTGAACATAATACAGATATACGCCCCTACAGTAGCTAAACTGGAAGTGAGCTTCGAGTCATTTTATGCAGACCTGGAAAACATTCTGAAAGCCGGGTTGTAATGAGCGATTTCAATGCTAAAGTAGGCTCTGACAGAGTCAGAAATTAGTGGGAGACCATGGTTTAGGCACGAGAAATGAACGAGGAGACAGACTAATCGGATTCTGCCGAGATCAAGAACTCAGCGTTATGAACACCTGGTTTCAGTTGAATTATCAAAATAAAAACTATACCCAGGGAAATCGCCGCAAGATGTAACAAAGTCATGCAGAAACGAGATTGACTTCATCCTGGTGAACAACCGTTTCAAGAATTTCAGTAAAAAGATAACAACCTATCGAAAAGCAGATATCGAATCTGACCACAATCCTCTAGTAGCAAATACAATAAAGCTGAAGTTGGCACAAATTTGAAAACGTAGACATCGCCACACTGAAACAGGATGCGGAAAATGTTGGAAAATGCTGAACAGATCAACCCCTTCCCCCTCAAAAAATAAGCGATGTATTACAGTGGGGAAAGTTGCCATTGATACATTGGGCAATATCACCATTTTATGCCGGGCGTCACCGGATTGAGTCCCAGCCGCGCCCCTATTTGTTATCTGTACCCTTATTGAGTCCCGGGTTTGCGCGCCTGCCTGAAATAATTTCCGGATTCAGTCCCTGTCGTGATGAGTTTCTCCAATCGTGAGGAGTTTTTCCAATCGTGATGTGGCTTCTCGATCAGTGAAGTGTTTGCTTTAAGTTTGGAGTCCGGTTCCGTGAGATGTCACGCTGTGGCCAAGTAGCTCGGGCCGAAGTTAAGGTTGTAGCGGCGATGGATATGAAAGTCTGGGCCAAAGGCCCTCGGGCCGTCGTCACAGTTGGTCAAGACGGCGTAAGCTCGGTCCCGGAGAGAATAAGAACAACCGCGAACGTTAGAAAAGAATGACTTTATTCGCTATCGCGAGTGCCTACTTTTACACCGAGTTACAACATCGGAACTTTTACGTTAACTACACGATAAGTTACTAGATCACAACTAGATCGACTTTGGGCTTTTAGGATAACGCCACACGACAGATCAGAGTCGCGGTATTGACTTGTTGCGACGCCAATAGAGCGAGATCAAAAGACGACCCGTATTGGTTCGGGGTCGAGTTTATACAGGAAAGTTTGCGGCTTCCGATCTGGGGCACGTGGTGGAGTTTCCCTCATAGCGGTATTTTTAACAGGACTCATAACGGTATTTTCCTAACGGTGTTTCCACCGGTATTTTTGGACTGTTTGGGTCAAGATCATCTCGTAAGAGTCTGGCCATCTATTCGGGTCAAAAATCTCATTGAGCGGACTGTTTGTTTTCTTATTTCGGTTTGCTGAATCATCTGAATTCTTAGTGTGCTATATTCGATCGGTAGGTTTTTCGGTGGAGTGCATATTCGCTGATGACGCAGTTCAGTTGTCTGCGTACACGTGGGTACCGTTATTCTGCGATGGCACGAGGAGAGCTATTTCGATGTCGTAGGAAAGAAAAGAGTATTCACGAAATTCTGCCTTACTACAGTCATTGCTAGCGAACCGATCGCCCTTATTGGCATTCGGGAAAGAAAACCAACTTGATTCGAGAGACTTACCAAGATTCTTCAAGCCGTTGCTCCAGACTTGATAAAACACTTACGGTGGTTTCTGATCTCTTTCAGACTTTTTTCGACTATTTCGGAACATATTCAGACAGGTTTAAGACCTTTTGCGACTTTATGGCTTTCCAAACTGACTTGAGACTCTTCAAGACTTTTACAAGACTCCTCCGGACATGTTTTATTCTATTCACATGAGACTGTTCAATACGTCTATAAGACTCCTCCGGACATGTTTTATGCTCTTCAAAACTGCTTCATTCTTAGCTAAGACTATTCTTGAAGCATTTTTGTATTCGTTCAAAGGCATTCAAGCTCTATGAAAACTCAGTTTTGACTAATCCAGACTTTTACTACAATCTTGAAGACTACTCTTGAAGCAAAGCATGTCGCAATGGGTCTTAAACAAGTTTGATTAAACACGTCTGGATAAATCTTGAAAAGTATTGAAAAGAACTAGAAAAGTCAAAACTCAATCAAGCATAGAATAGTCTTGAAAGGTCTCAGTCAAGTCGCATTTTTAATGCAATGTACCCGGGACTCAATCCGGAATTTCATGTCAGGTAACCCTGCAAGCCCAGGACTCAATCCGGCAAAAAACACCGTTTTGGGACTCAATTCGGGATCACCCGTATGAATGAAGTAATCGGTTCGTCAGCGCCGGAGAAATGATAACTGGGTGGTTTGAAATAATAAATTGTATTATGATTTTCCTTGACGTAGTATGTACACACGAACGGCACAAGCATGAGGCGGCTTTACGATGAGGCTAGTTTTTTCCTTGCCCTTGTTAAGTCAGAAGTCGTAGGCGTCGCATTGGTTTTGTCCCGGAGCACCAGACAACTGGATGCTATGACAAAAGAGTATCGGAGATTCCTGACTTGACTATCCGCGACGGTGCACCAGATGCTGGATGCTGCGTTGGGAGAGTATCAAAGATTCTCGGTTCGGATATCCTTAATGGTGCGCTAGATACCGAATGCAGCAGGCAGCGGAGTATGTCAAAGCAGAACTGTATGTGAACCTCGACTCGGAAAGATGTCGACCATAGGGCCACATTACTGCCACGATCACGACCAATGCCGCTTCAATAACCAGTGCCAGATGCTCAACTGTCATTGACTGTGTACCACTGCAGAAATAACAAGATTCGAGTTTATACGGTGACCGGAAAATTGTTCGCACGAGTGATGGCCGTGTGAGTGACTTGAGGAGGGCGAATTGCGGTGTGTTTTATACGCTGTTTTAACGTTGAACGTCGTTCATTTAGTGTGTAGGGGAGGATCGGGCATTGAGAACCACCTAAGTTTGAGCTCAAATTTAGAAAAAACTTTACGGAAATCACCTGGAAATAATTTTAATTTAAAGAATAAACCCTTCTGTTCTCAAATATGAGCTTCAAAATTTTTTTTAAACATTTTAAAGAACTTTTTTTTTTCCCCCAAGACCCTTCATTTTACACCTAACAAAAGAAAGAAAGAAAAAAAAATAGAGCAAAAGGAACCACCAAGTAAAAATCAAGATTTAATGCCGAAAAGAGTCAATTTATTACGTAAAAAATAATTTTTAGAAGCTACTACGAAAAAAGTTGATTTATTGTGTAAAAAGTAATTTTAAAAAGTTACGCAGAAGTCGAATATGTATAGAAGCGTATTCCATCAAATCCAAAACACTCCTTGTGTGTCCATTTCAAACATACAAACAGGTTAGGCTGCACTCGAGTTCCGTCCGAAGTGGGATATGAAGGGGGGTAGTACAACTGAGTTCCGTCCGACAGTAAGCGACGAATTCCGTCCGCGAAAAATTTGGAATTCCGTCCGGAGACATTTGGAATTCCGTCCCCTTAAAAAAGGTGTATAGCCTACTTATCCAGCAAACGCAAGTATCTCAGACTCGCATGTATCATCTTGTCCGTTGCAGGTGTCTGTATGCATGAGCAATACGTTTCAGCAAATAAAGTTAGTAAGCGGGTTGGAATGGCCCTGTCGAGTGTTGCATTTCGCAAAATCATGACGTCTCATATCGATCTTAACATGTTTAGTGAAAAGGGAAAAGAACTAAAAATGATTGACGGTTTCAAATTTCGCTTCCACAAGCGTCTCGCGAATGGTGTTCGAAGGTGGGTTTGCTGCGAGAAAATTTGCAAAGCACATTTCAAAATGAATGTCCGAGAAGAAATTTTTGAATCTCATATGAACCATAATCACGTCGTACCTGATGCAAATTCGATCCAGAAGCAACGTTTGAATAATGCGGTGAAACGGAAAGCCGTACAGGACTTATGCGAAAGACCAAGTAAAATTATTTACTCTGAACTGAAGGATGGTAACGTACTTATTTGAAGTCGGCGTTCTTATGACTCGTAGGAAGACGGGTGAACTTACGCGTTTAGAATATTTGAAAAAAGTTTCTTTTAAATTTGTACATCCTCTCGCCTAACCCTTTTTGTATTTTGAATTTCAGTCTATTTCTACACACCTCATACTTCATATTGCAGTTTTCCAGTTGTATACCTACATATAATTAAAGTTTATTTAAAATTTTTATATTTTTTATGTTGAAGTCGAATGAATATATTTCAAATAAACATCATACATTCGATATGTACGTTACATGTTGCAGCAGGTTACAGCACTACTGGACGGAAATCGGAAGTACACGGGCCGCAATTCGCAAGTATGTGGGACGGAATTCGTTACTATGTGGGACGGAATTCGGGAAGCGGGAGGGACGGAATTCGATTCCATGGGACGCAACCCCATGAATTACTCGGGACGGAACTCGATTGAAAATTGTGAAAATGGACGCAACTCGAGTTCTCCGACAGGTTACATTGAAGTCAAATTTCATTTTTTCGATTCGGAGCTGTTACAAACCAAACAGAGATCAGTATTTTCCCTCAGTGGTTGTTGGTATTTTTTTTTTTTTTTGTTTTTTTTTAAATGAAGAAATTGATTGGCTTACACCATATGCGATAACAAGCGAATGTTCGGTTCTTTATGTCCGGTTCCCTTTGCCCGAATATGACTTTCAAACAATTTCATTAAAAATACTGGTGTTACGTTGGAGGTACGAATAAAGTAAAATGTAGAAACGAAAACCAGACAAAATTTCGTTTCGATAGGAAAAAGAACCATCACTCTAACTGTCGTAGACAAAAATCAATTCAATTGTATTTTTTGCGTTTCTAGAATTTTTTGGTACAAAGTCACGTTAAGTAATTTAAAAAAAATCTTCAAGTAGGTACTTGAGAGGGGTTGCTCATAATATTGGTGTGGCGGGACGTAGGGCGATGCACGCATGCCAAAGAGGCCCCTGAGACACCGCACCCCCAGCACCGGAAACTACCCTTTCGGGCATCGAATCAGTGCCGAGGGGCGCTCATAATATTAGTCTACATTAGTAAATTCAGGGTGTCCATTCTCTGGAAAACCTGGAAAAGTCAGGGGAAAATCAGGGAATTTTGGAATTTTCAGCATTTTTTACCTAAAAGTCAGGGAATTTTGTAAAAAAATCGACTGCGAAATTCTGTAGTATTTCAAACAGATTTTACCCTGTTTCTTATTTTAAAAAATGTTTCCTTCGCTTCGCTCAGGCAATTTTCTTATCTTTTTTCTTTCACAGGAGAAGGATGTGGGTAATACAACTCCTCCTCTCCTATCGCAGCAGTACAGGATGTGTTGGTATGATGAAATCGTTTTCATGGTATTCGTTTCGCGTCTAGATCTTTCTATTAAGGCGGCTATACACTTAACATATCTCGTATGTGACTTTTCACGAAAAATATGACTAAATGCGAACCAATCCATATGCACTTCTCCCAATATCAGCTGTTTCGTGTTTTCATCTCATCCTGTTCGCGAGAATCTGAAAATCGGCGCGAAAATGAAAAAAATATTCAGTCTAGTTCCTCTCTCCAATGTAAAAATTTGTTTGAGAAAGTCGTAATGAAACGAAAATTTGAAACCAATGAATTCACCTTGTGGAACATCCTGCCATCGGGTTTTTCTTCGGCTCCCTTCTCCTTCGCAAATGTAATAATAATAATACCTTTATTTAGAGGGATATCGCATGCGTTATAACTATTTCTAGTTTACCCTGAAAATATTCCCGGCCCTTTAAGAGCAAAGGTACACCTCACCCTTTCCCATTCTTCCTTGTTTGTAGCAATTCTTTGATATTTTTTTTTTTTTTGGAAAAAGAAGCGATCGGTTTTGTCCCTCCATCTCGCTCTTTGTCTCCATTTCTTCCTTTTTATTTTTGTTAGCGAAAATCCAAAAGGAGGCCCAGATATGCCCATCTATTGGGGGGGGGGGGTCTGGCAACGTGCCCCGCCTATCCCCACTTTTGATTCCTAATTTTAACTATTGCGTCTAATATGTTTGGGATTTTCGTTTTTAGTGAGGCAGTGCGAATTCTATCCGATTTTCTCTTTCCAAGCATAGACCGTAGCATAGAGTTCTGGGTTGATGATATTTTAGTTGGAATTTTTGCTGTTGGTGTCCAGGTTAGGCATCCGTATGTTAGAACTGGCAGCACGCACATATTGAAGATTTCTCCTTTTTGTTTATACTTAAAATTGCCTTTGAAGATATGTCTCAGTGTCTAGTATTTTTTCCATGCTATAAGCCAATTCGCCTGTTAATTTCTTTCTCCATTTTATTTTCAAAAGCGATTAATTGACCTAAGTCGGTTGTTTCCTTTACAGATTCTATCTCTTTGCCGTCTATGCTAATTTTTGTTGAGGACGATTCTGTTGACATAATTTTGGTTTTTTCCAAGTTCATAGTAAATCCAGCTGTTTTTCCTGTTGCATTTAGGGACTGAATCATTGAATTTAATTCCGAATGCGATTCTGATATTAGAATTACGTTATCTGCAAATCTAAAAATTGAGATTCTCTTACCATTTATACTCAGTCCCTTGTTCTCCCACTCAAGTTGTCGGAAAACCTCTTCCAGTGCACAGTTGAATAGGATAGGCGAGAGGGGGTCCCCTTGTCTGACTCCTTTTCTTATTTCGAAGTATGTAACTGGTCTGTCGGTTATAATTCTACTTTTAAGATCGGAGTAGATCTCTTTCACTATTTTTATAATTGGAGTTTCCACCCCTTGGTTGTGTAAAGCTTTTAGAATAAATTTGTAATTTACTGAATCAGAGGCTTTGTTATATTCAACGAAAGCGAGGTTAATATTTGTTCCATATTCGTATGCTTTTTCTAAGATTTGGTTTATGGTATGGAGGTGGTCTAGTGTGGAGAAGTTTCGCCGGAATCCAGCTTGTTCAGAAGGTTGGTGGTACTCGAGTGTTTTTCTGAGCCTTAACTCTAATTTAGAAAATTTTGGAAATGGTGGGAGATAAACTTATAGGGCTGTGGTTATTTATTTTGTGCCTAATGCCTTTTTATGGAGTAAAATTATATCGGAGTGCTTCCATTCGGTCGATATTGAGTTTAGAATCCATAATTTTGTTGAAGAGCGTTGTTAGTGCTTCTATGAGAATGCGACTCCGGGTCTTTATATGTTCGTTTCTAATACCGTCGCGTCCCGGAGCTTTCTGTTTTTTTAACCTATTAACTACCATCTCCTCTTCAGAGGACAAAAACGGACAGAATTCGGCGAGTTCTTCCTGTTGGAAGGAAGGCTCTGATGGAGGTACTGTTGAGTTTTCCTCCGAATCGTATAATTTCTCGTATAATTTAGTTGTCACCTGGTTAATTCCGTCACGATCGTAGATTTTAACTCCGGATTCGTTTTCCAGGTATGTGGTTAAGTAGTTGCCGAGAGATAATTTTTTATTAAGATTTTTGACATTTATTGACTGATCCAGTGTTTTCCTTATTAGAGCCTCCTTTTTTGCCATGATTCTTTCCCTTTGTAATGACCTAATCCTTTTCGAAATCAAATTGAACTCCACTTTTTCTTTAAATGTTTTTTGGCTTTTTCGTAAGATTTCAATCCGTTTCCCATATAGGATTCTTAGGTCGTCATTTACTATTGGGAGTGGTGGGGGTACGTTGCCAGGCGATGTTTCCAAGCTAGCGGATGCCTTAATTAAACTATTACCTTCTAGGCTAAGGAGGTCTGGGTTTCTAAGTGGTGTTAGTAATTGTGAAAGGGTATGTTCGAATTTTGAGTTTATCGGTTTATTCTTGTTGTTTGTTAGATAAGGGTGAATCAAAGGGACTTCTGAGATTTTAGGGGAAGAGTAACTAATCCACGAAATTTGAAAAAAGTCTAAAGACCTCATAATAATTATGGCGTTACGAAAGAGTCCATTGTTTTCAAATTTATGACCGTATGTATTTGTCGATACTCTTGAATTAAAGTCTCTTCCGCCTTTCCTGGTGCCATAATTTTCCAGATCATAACCACCTTTTAACTTTCATAGCATTTGTCGTTAGATATGCTGCAGCTTTTTCACCTAGGTTCCAGATTTAATTTTAATAGTTATTTTCCCTCCCTCTAAACCATTCAGGCTCCACGAGGGAGGGGCTGATTCCGGTTACTCTAGTTTTCCTCAGGTTCCAAATTCCTTACGAGATTACGAATTCAGCTTCTCTGGCGAAAAATTGCACGAAGTATCGAAATAGGGGTGGTTTTGTGTCGTTAATTTCAAATGTCGCTTTTGATTTTTAATCTGGACCAAATTTAAGCTCCTGTGCTTTTTCAGTTGGTTTTATTTTCTATTAGCAACGCTTTGAATAAATAAAACTGTATTTTTACCGTATTCGGTGACTTTAATTAGAACGGGTTAATTCTGAGTCAACTATTGCTTGTCCTACGCTCTTGCTACCTCATTGGTCGCACCAGGAGAGACAGTATCCAAAAATTGTCCCTAAAATCGAATGCAGCGACCTTGAAACCCTACAATCCAAATTTCCCATTTTATTCTTTCACTCCCCCCTCCCCCCCCCCTTCATGGTCAGTATTAGGTCAGACGAAAAAAAATCTATGAAGTCGTTAACTGACATCGCACCACGCTGCACCCCATAGAGTGCGTTTTCATTTCCATCATTAAATTTTTACATCTCTTCTGCCACAACTCCATAAACACACAATGGTAAAAAAAAAAAGTTTGCGGAGTGATCGACGATATTCGCCGCTCACGATGTTCTAAAAAATTTGACCCCTCTCCCTTAGCATGTGTAATTTGTATTTGAAGGGTCTGGAAAACTGGAAAAATTGGCCTGGAAAACCTGGAAATGTCAGGGAAAGGCATTTCCGAGGACAAATGGACACCCTGTTGTACGATTTGCTGTCAACGTTGCATTTCCTATAAGATATTGAGAAAGAGCGGGTCAGTTGTTCTGAGTTGTGTATTAGCAAACTTGGGTCAGAATGCCATTTCTAAGGAATGGTAGAGAAGTGACTCAGTTACGCTAGCGACCCTGGCAGGTAGTACTTCAAGGGTCAAATCTAACGCCTGATCTAGTCACAGTGATCCCAACATTGTTGCGTCGCCCCCAGATTTCTTTACCTGCCGGTAGTCCAGTTCGTTACTGGACTGACCAATTCTGAGTACGGGATAACATTCGGGGTAACCACGGTCGCGGCAACTGTACATATCACATACCTTGTATGTATAATTTCTCCTTAAGCGAAGGACTAAAGTTCTGCTATACGCACAACACGACCTCCATGTCGAATTTGCATGGCGGTTGTTCCGCCGAATTCGCTACAACAAAAGCACGTGTAACTCTGCGACATTACTTTCTTCTTTTCTTCTCTCTTTTTTATTTATTTTTTGTTTATGCCTGACCTAGTTGTGAACGAGCAACGAAATGATTTATTAAGCTTCATAGAAGAAGGAAAAAAGAGGCCCACGTGGCCATGCCCTCGCTATCGACAACGGCTCGGGCACAAAACCGCGTACACCGTGTATTACAACTATAAGACGTTGAACGAAAAGAGAAACCGCATTTCATACTATAGGTGGGGTAGAAAGAAAATATACCACAATCGGCGGTGCACTTACCCCAGTTGACGAAGGAGTTATTTTGATAGAAATCTTTGTAGTTTTCGACGCCGCAGCACTGGTCGTCTCGCTGCACCATATCCCACAGCTCGGTGAAGTCGAGGTCGCTGCCGTACTGGGTGCGGAAACGCTGCTTCAGCACCGGCCGCATCTGGGTGACGATATACTCGAAGTGGTGCACCCAGAAGAAGCCGAGCAGCACGTCGCCAATGAGCAGGATGAGCAGCAAGCACCAGTAGACGTTCAGTAGGCGTTCGTTGAGGTTGCGCGCTCCCAGGCAGCCGACGAGCTGCAGGAAGCCGCTCTGCATGATGAGCGCGAAATAAGCGTAAAGTAAACTGGGGTGGGTCAGTGTGAAGTCGGGAATGAGGGTTCGGCGCGGATCGGCGACGATCACTTTACAGGCGACGATTATGAAACCGATTACGCATACGAATAGGACGGCGTTGCACGTGTAAATCCAAATACGATAGTAACGCATAGCCCTGGTAGGCGACGAGTAGGTCATTCGAAATTTCAGCGGGTGGGCTGGGAACTGCGGTTGTGCGGAGTAGCTGATCGATGAAGAAGTGGCGATCGTCGTTGATGTTGTAGCGGTCGTTGTGGTGGCGGCGGCGGCAGTTCTTCTCAAATGTCGCCGGATAAGCATCACTGTCATCATTGATGGCCTCGCAGCTAGGTGTGGTGCTGAGTTTCGGTGTGGGGCCGGCTAGTCGACGACGGTCTCGCTCGTCCGCCCAGCTTCCAGTCGCGTCGCGTTCGCTCCTGCCTGATGCGGAATACCTATACGGTCTCGGTGCGGAGCGCGGCGTAGTACCGGCGACGGCGGCGGCGGCAGCGCCAGTTACGACGTTCAGTGCGGCCGACGGTCACGTCTGTGGGCGCCAATACTGCTCGTCGTCGTCATCTTACCCTGTAATCAAGGAAACAGATAGAGACCGTGTAATTTGGCGGTTGTTGTAGGACTTGACGAGTGTCATTTACGAGGGAGTTGTTGACACAGAAGTATCTGGCCGAGTATCCGGTCTTTTCTCGCACAGCAAGTGGCACCCATTCGACTCGGGGTACCGCGGTTTGTTGGGGTGTGTAAGATGCTGGCGTATTTGCAATGGTAACTTGTGCACTAGCTGCTGTAGGGAAAGGTCGAGGTGTAATTACCCGGAGGTGTGCGTAAGTTTAACAAACGGTGACAGGTTGACTCGTTTGGAATGAATGAATGAGTTTTCTCTCTCTTTCTCTCTCTCTCTGGCTGTCTCTTTCTCTCTCAAGATTGTCGCAGTCGGAGAATACGTGCTCTCCTACGCTGGAAACGAATAATCGTTTTGGACTTGGGAGAGGTAGGTTTTATTACCTTTCATTAGAGGTAAAAAAGAACGGTTTAATTAAACACGTTCGTCTCGTTTTGTTAATTATTTCTTTTTTCTTTATTTTTAATTTTTATACCATCTGTTGCTGAAGTGGGTCGCTGTTGTCGTTCATAGTGCTGTCGACGATATTCGCCTCACATTCTTCCTTCTCGCTCTCGGGTTTCGTCGACACGGCGGTACCGAAAATTCGCGCTCGTCCGCGTCTTTCCGAAATATGTAAATAAAAATGTAAATTGTAAGAAAACAGAAAACCTCGAGGCCTGGATGTATTTGTTGTTTTTTAATTAGATTCGATCGTATTGAGAAGTATAGGTATAGGTATAGCTAAGAATGACGGTGAAAAACAGCGGACTAGTGATGTGATGGCTTTTTGGAGATAATGCGGAAAATCGTTTCAGTATCAGGTGTGGAAGCGTCGCATTATCGATTGCGTTCTATTTCAAGCATTGATCCACTGGTTGTATTGAAAAATTGGAACAGTCCCAGATCATTTTTGTAATTATGGCCTGAGGTGAAGCTGGATACGGTTGAACCTCTGCTTCCTGTAGATAAAATAATAAAATGGGAAAAAAGTGTATTTTACACACAGGGTTAAAAAATGCTTGGACATTTTCTTTTTAGAGAATATTCTCAAGAATTTTCTCTTCAAGGAGTTATAATTAAAAATTCATTACTAACTGGCTTGTAAAATAGATAGATCTGTTCCATTGATTTTCCAGGATGTTCAGATTCACAGTTGAATTAAATATTGCAAAAACTGGCTTGAACCACTTTTCATTTTTTGCATGTATTAAATATGCTTTACTCACATTCTGATACAAACTACTTCTTTATAAGCGACCAGGATTACCCAATTCGTATTTCAGACACTCCCATGTGTGGCATTTATTCCACTTTTAATACTGCTGGTTTGGTTTACTTTTTAGTTCACACAAAATACGAAAACATGATCCGCTTTTTATACAGACTACGAACATGTATAGGCACAAAAAAAAAGGATTAGGGGACTGTAGCCCAATCCTCTACCCCCCCCCCCCCCACAAAGAAGGAAAGACTAAAAATGATGTCGTGACTCTGAATATCTGTTGAACGGACTGGAATCTTTGCCGACCTACCAAATTCTTTCCCTCCACTCTTCCTTCTAGCAGCAGTGATATTATATTCCTGGGTGCCTCAAATTATGCCTATTTGTTTATCTCTCCTTCTCTTCAGACAATTCTAAATATCCATTTTACCTCCTACTCTGTTAAGTACTTCCTCATTTCTCACCTTATCCGACCATTCGATGCCAAGTATTTGCCTATAGCACCACATCTCAAAAGCTTCCATCCTTCTTTTCTCTGGTTTTCCTATGGTCCACGTTTCACATCCATACAAGGCTACACTTTAAACATAAGTTTTCAAGAACAATTTTTTGATTTCTAGATTTATTTTTGATTTGAAAATATTACTTTTACGACAAATGCTAATTAGGCTTATGCTATTCTACTACTAATATCCCTTTTACTCCTTCCATCTTTCGTTATTTTACTCCCTAATAAGAAAAATTCGCTTACTTGCTCAATCTGTTCCTGTCCAATATATATATTTAAGCTAACATGTTTACACTGATTACATACCATTACTCGTTTTATTTTTATTTATTCTCATACGATATTCTATACTCAAAATCTCCATTCCATTTAAAATGTTTTCCGAATCAATACTCCTTTCAACTAATAAGACAATATCATCTGCAAACCTGAGCATCTTTACCCGCTCTCGATGTATGTGACACCTGCTTCAAATTTTTCCTTTATTTCTTTTATGGCCCACTCTATACACAGATTGAATAATTCTGCAGATGAGGATCATCCCTGCCTTACACCTTTTTCTATATTAGCCTCCCATTTTTCTCTTTCTATTCTTAATGTGGCTTTCTGTTCTTTATATAAGCTTGAAATAACTTGTCTTTCTTTAAATTTTATTCCTGTCGTTTTTAGAATATCAAACATTTTATTCCATTTAACATTGTCCAAAGCTTTTTCTATATTAATGAATGCCATATATGTATTCTACCCCTCTTTGAGTCTCCCATCTACAATTATTCTGAAAGCTAACTCTGCTTCCCTAGTACTTCTACTTTTTCTAAATCCCAACTGATCATCTCCTAGTTCTGCATCTATTCTTTATTCTATTCTCAATTTTCCTCTAAATTATCTTAGTTAATATTTTTGACGCATGAGAAAGACGAAATTGTTCGATAATTTTCTCACCTATCTGCTCCTGTTTTTTTTGTTATAGTTGCAGTAGCACTCTTTTTAAAGTCGTCATCATAAATATAACATACTAATTTGTACAATTTATGAAGTACATATTCTCCTAAGTTCTATAATAATTCAGCTGGTAGCTCATTCACTCCTGGAGGTTTCCCTTTCTTTAAATCTCTCAATGCTTTGTGAAATTCACCTCTTAAAATTGAATCTCCGCTCTCATCTTCTTCCACGTATTCCTCCCTCTCAATTCATATCTCTTCATCCCCATTATTACTTGTGTACTCTACCCACATTTTCATTTTTCCTTCAGCTGCGTTAATTGGCTCTCACTTCTTATTTGTTATAGTATTTGCTTTCTTCCTTCTTTCTTCAAACTCCCTTTTTACTTTCCTATAGGCCAAGTCTATTTGTCCTTTATTCATAAACTCTTCTATCTTATCACTTTTTTCTTTCATCCATTCCTCTTTGGCCTTTTTATACTTTCTCTTTATTTCATTTCTGAACTTCTCTATCGTTTGCATTCTTATATTTTCTTCGTTCATCCATCTTTCTGAGGATTTCCTCCTTCATCCGCGGTTTCTTTTCTTCTTAGTTTTACCTAGATTTTCTTCTGCTGACTTTAATATTCCCTCCTTTATTTTACCCCACTCTTCCTCCACCCTGTTAATTTCTTGTGTTTTTTCAGCTTCTACCTCCTGACATTTCTATCTAATATTAATATTTTGCAACTTTTCCAAATTCCATCTTTTTAACTCTTCTTTTCTATCAAGTTTCTTCAATTGAAGCCTACATTTCATCACTAGCGAGTGATGATCACTGTCAATATCGGCTCCCGAATAAATTTTACAGTCTAATATTTGATTCCTAAAACGTTGTTTTGTGTACTAATATAATCAATTTGATATCTATCTTCGTTACCTGGGCTCTTCCATGTATATACCTTCTTCTGTAATGATTTTTAAATTGAGTATTTCCTTTAACTACTTGTAAGTTATAGTTTCCACAAAACTGTATCAGACGCTCTCCTCTTCCATTCCTCATTCCTAATCCAAAATCCCCAACTATACTACCTTCTTTCCCTTCACAAACTCTAGCATTCCAATCACCCATAATAATAAGATTCTCTTCCCCTCTAACAGGCTTCATAAGTCCTTTTAATTCTTCATATACCTCCTCAATTTCTTCGGCCTCGTGTGTATTAGTAGGCATATACACTTATATTATTGTTGTAAGTACTGGTTTTGGTATTGATTTTTTTTTAAGAATAACCTTTATTATTTATTCATGACAATTCCGACGCTTGCTTGCCCTTTTATCCCCTTTGTGTTTATTATTCTAAAGTCTTCTGACCAAAAATCATTCTCCTCTTTCTACCTTACTTCACTTATTCCAACTAATCCTAGGTTAAGTCTCTTCACTTCTCTATTAAGATTCTCTAATCCTTCAACTCCATTCAGGTTTCTTACATTCCAAGTTCCTATTTTAATTGCGCCTTTCTTTTTGAAACTTTTCGATCCCTCCCGGACATCCGAATGGGAAGCTTCTTACGTTCGGAAAAATTCCTGTTGGAACGCCATTATCAGTAATTAATATTTAGAAAAGCTACATTTCCTGGAAAGTGATACTGTTGTAATTTTTCATTGCTTTCTGCAGGGTTTATCTGTCGAAGTTTACCTTTTTGCCTTCTCCTAGGTGCTTTTGGTCGCGATTTCACCGATATATGTATAACCTCATAGAGAGTCTTTTTTCATTGTTTTTATTTTATACGTTTAAAGCCTGCTCACCACGGCAAGGTGTCACCCAAGAGAAGGTATCACCTAAGTGGAGGTACAACCAT
Source organism: Acanthococcus lagerstroemiae (assembly GCA_031841125.1). Lineage (NCBI taxonomy): Eukaryota > Metazoa > Arthropoda > Insecta > Hemiptera > Eriococcidae > Acanthococcus > Acanthococcus lagerstroemiae. Next base: position 24,634,666 of record CM063109.1, read on the forward strand.
TTTTTATGCAAGCAAAAAAAACGAAAGAAAACAGCGCCATTTATGTTTTGCCAACTGATGACCCATTTTCCCCCTTCACGACGCCACTCGTTTTATAATCGTTTGTTACCTTAACTGTGACTGTTGCCTTCATTATTCCCCAGTGTAAATAAAACTGTTTGTAGTTAATATGTTTTCTAATGTTTATATGTTTATTTTCTGTTTTTGTTTACAGGTAAGTGCTGCAAAACTGTACAGACAAGTTAGTTCATAATGGTGGCTTATTAACCTCACGTTTTTGAATTTGAGTGTGAAACTGAGAATCGACTTCACGTTGTCGGTGAGTTACCCAGTAAAATATTAAATAAAAAAGAAAGAGCTCACCCGCTGTAGGGAAGGACATTGTTACATGGACATGTCGTCCAGGCAACCGCGTAGACGCGCATGCCCACATTCGAATGCCTTCTCTAGTCGTTCATTCTCGGCGTTGCTCGGCATGCTTCGTGTTGTTGGGTCAAAAGGTGATGGAAAATGAATGACCGCATAAAGAGGAATGCGCAACTACTTCACGATGGTAACGTTTTTCTGGGGAACATTTTTTGCGGAATTTTTCTCTTCCACGTAGCGAGCCATTAGACATATCCATGTCAAACCGGCAGAAAGTAGCTTAAGCCGATAACGATGAGAAAGAGACAGATCACAAAATAGTAAATAAGAATAAGGAAGTAACTTAAGCTGCTAGTACGCTCGTTCCTTCTATTAAGATATGTAATTCAATTGCAGCCACGCAGCAAAAGTAATCAACTTGCAAAAACAGTTTGTTGGTCGTTACATCGCTGGAGAAGTGTGTCATAGTTCGCAGTCAATTTGTACCGACATGTTGGTAACATTTACACTACATAATATGTGACGCGTCATGAGAAACCAGGCTTACGGGTTAAGAAGAAAAGTTTGGAGAAAACGGTCAAAACAGGCTGAAAACTTGATTTTTTATCAAAAATGACTTTTTGATGGAAATGTATACACAGAACACATTTCCATCAAAAAGTCATTTTCGATAAAAATCAAGTTTTCTACCTGTTTTGGCCGTTTTCTCCAAACTTTTCTTCTTAACCCGTAGGCCTGGTTTCTCATGACGCGTCACATATGTCATTGCCACAATGGCAACATTTTTCGCATTATCATACATGTAACGTTGCACTCACACAGAGACACACATACAACACAACTTGAAAGCTTTATTACAGCTTTAAAAATGCATATTTTTAAATTTGTTAATGAAAACGGTCTATTTCTCAATGAGATCTATAAATCCTGAGCATTGAAATACATTTTATCCGGTCATTGAGGAGCGAAGTCCGAACAAAAAAACACACTTCTCTCTTATAAAGTACTTAGATTTTTTATTAGGGTAGGATCGGGTCGATAATTGTCTATCAATGTCGGAACCGTTCATTTTGGCGTCCCGTTTGGGCGCGGCTTATTTGGGCGATGCATATCTTTTGGCGCTGTAATCATTTCGGCGCTGAGTGAAAATTGTATTTCGTTAACTGAAAGATTTTATTTGAAAAAAAAGAAGAAAAAAAAGAGGCGTTATACATTATAAAATGATTATGAATAATAAAATTGGTTCGGAGAGGGGTAATACTAAAAATTTCGGCACTGAACCGCACATTTCACCCTTGCACAAGATATCCATCGCCTGCTGTCTTCCAAAAATTAAGAATCGGTTGAATCCCCTTGAATCAAATAATGAAAATTGTTAGGATACACCGGGCGACAGACTATAGTCGTGTATTTTTTCGTACACTCAGGTCATGCAACGACTTCGGATTCGGTGGTACTTTATGTAATTTTCGGCGAATACGTCGAACTGTCTGCTTCAGTGCATTCGTCGTGGTTAACGCACCCCGTGGTGTCTCCCCCACGTCAACTAGCTGGGACTCTACAGTGGCTGCGTTCACATCAACTGTATCGTCTGCTTTCCTTTTCATAGCTGTTGCCGCAGATATGGTCACTAATTTACCAAGATTCGGCCTGTCCGGATACATATATTTTCAATTTTAATAGCCGAAGCAAGTAAGCGCCAGATCGTCCGCGCTAAAACAATTTTCGTGCCGAATCGTCAGCGCCGGAATGAACTGCGTCAAATCGTTCGGCTAAGAATGGCATAAGCTAAGGAGGACCGAGTTCTTGGTTCTTACTGATAACAAAACAAATCGATATCAGGTCGATAATTATTTATTATTTTCATATGAAACATGAAGGTATCCGTTCTTCAAGACTGTCAAGAGTCAAGATTCGTGCTTTCTTGCTGACCCTCCTCGAGTAGCGAGGTTATTTTTGTTATTTTTTCAAATACAAATATGTATCAAGATGTACTCGAAAATATCAGTCGAGAATCAGCATACAGAGTCAGCATGTGGGCGGATGAATCTGGTGACATTCGTAGCATTATACCAAAAGTCGAAAATTTTCGACAATCAGTCGGGAAAATTAAGTAGCTGATTTTTTTCTTAATTTATTTTGTCGAGAAGATTTGGTATTATTTCAGAAGTTATTTATTAACTGGTTAGGAAAGTCGAAGTGTTCTGGAGGGACAGTTAGAAAAATAAAGATGAAATTTGAAGGGGGGGGGGATGGAAAAATTAGTGTATTTGAAATTCAGAAGTGATGATTTTCAAAAATTGAAAATTGGTAATCAGCTTCGAAATATAAAACAGTATGATACAAAATACTCGAGTGAAGTGAAAAAAGTAGTTTATATGAAACGAAATAATCTTAGGACTCAGAACAAATGAAGCACCAAAAATTAAAAATAAGAATTGAGGTACAAAATTGTAGGATTTTAGCTGGGAATATTCTCTGCAATTTCTCAAAGAGAATATTCTGTTTGCCATCTCTGATTACATAGATAATTCATCTCCAATGAAAATACGAATTTCAGAACCTTATAGGATTACCTGATAGCGAATAAGACCTATATTCAGGACATGCTGTGAGTGGCGACATGTTAAGATTCACTTACACTACGTTAACTCTCATTGTGATTGAAACTCAGTTGCAAATTCGTACAACTTTTAAACTCGTCCAGACTTTTGAAGATTCGAACATCGTTAAGGTTAGTTCATATTAATTCAGTGATTGTTAAAACTGACCGAGACTTTATGAAGACACGTTGAAACTCTGTAAGATTCGTTCTGCTTTTCTGCAGACTGCACTAAGATTCATTCAGATACTGTAGAATTTGTTGACGCTCTGCTAACATTCACTCAGCGTCCCAGTGATTTGAGGCTCATTAGGCTCCTTTGTGATTCAATCAGATACTTAGAAAACTCATTCAGATTCTGTCACCTGAGACTAGATAAGATTCATTTAGTTAATTTAAGATTTGTTAGATCTCCATCATTAGTCCATAGAACTCCGATTTTAGATTGGAAGGAAGAGGTAAACAGCTGGCTTTCTGTGTAACGGGGCGTAGTTATAATTTGAACATCTTTCTTGTAACTCCAAAAATGAACGAGAAAGATCGCAACCCTTGAACATTGCGTCTGCACTTTCAAGTCAGTTTAGGTACTTTTTGTTGAGGGGCGCAAGTCAAATTTAGTGTACCTGTGTATGATTATTTGAATGCTCATTTTAAATTATGAAATCCACGATATACGAGTAATTCGTTTTTGTTTGGAAGTGTCTACTTCTCGTGGAACTGCCTTAACAAATGTTCAAATATTTAGAACCATTTCTGTGAGAGTTGTAATCGAGTATGAAAGCTAAAATTCAATATGTTTTCCGGTATAAAGAAATGAAGGTCGAATTCGAAAATGGACCCTACTGGACAGTGGAAGAGAGTAGTGGACCAAAATTTAGTTGTTTTTTTTTGTTTTTTTTTTGTTGAAGAAATATCGTTGTTCGACGCTCTAGTCAGGTGTAATTGACCTAGCGGGCTGAAATTCTTATGTTGAACTTTTGCCATCCTAATGTAATTCGAGTTCGAGAAGGAGCCCGGTTATTCTATTGGGTCGAGAACTAGGATCTCTCAAAGATTTCTTTGGAAATTTTATATCACGAGTTGTAAGTTGTGTCTAAGTTTAGGTATCGAAGAATTATTTTTCCGAGCTGCACACGTGTGGTACTAACCATTTTCTTCGTAAGACCAACGATTGATCAGATTGGTATTGGCCAAGTGAATCACCCGTAGGTCTTTCTTCCATTCCAGGGATTCCAGATTCAAGTTCAAAGATACTTTTTTCCATTTTTTGGTTATTTTTTCTTCTATGACTGTTACTCCGTTACATAGTTTTTCTCGTGTTTCGTTAGTTTTTCGCATAATACCTAATATTTTTTATTTTACCTTACTAATCAGAACAAAAATATTCTTAGTTTTCAAAAGGAAACCAACATTATGTTCTGCTCTAGGGAGCCGCTTTGTACCTACCTATTATGAACTTTGTCATCCATCCTGGAGTTATAAAGTTCCCCAAATAGTCCTTCCTTTTGCCTGGTGGACTTGCAAGGAAAGCGAGCCAGTTTTGGGTTTCGAGCATACGTCGTCACAATGTCGAGATTTTGTGCAAAACCTTCTGGCCGCACGCCACCGAAACCGTATACGAATGAACTACACCCAATCATTAGTGTAACGCCTCGATTTCTCGAATTTCGACAATCAGCAGGATGGGTGTGGAAGCGGAGTAGGGGCGAGTGGAATAAATAAAAAATATGGTAATCAGGTTATCAAAGTGAAAAATAAAAAAGAGAATTCGGGCCGACGAAAGTTATTTTATTTATACGAGAAATTCGGTCGTTTTCCCTCTTTCGAGCAGTAAACTGCGATATTATCCCCGCAAGCGAGTAAATTTAAAATTCCGGGCAACCTTTATAATATACCTTTTTCTTGCGGCTTTTGTTTACTCGGGCCTCATCTCCGGGTCGGATGAGAGCTTTCAAACTTCTTCACTTTTTCTCGACGTCGACCGAAAACGATCCGCGGGCTGTTGAAATTATTGGTCGAGTGCTTTTCATCGAGCAACGGCAACGTTTATAGAAATGGAGCCAAGTGACTACCGCAGGTCGGTCACAAACGGGATTGTTTTTGGAGTTGGTCCATTCCGAAGTGATTCGCGTTCATCTTCTGGTTGAGGTCGGAAAGTGTTACTTCCATGTCTCAGCAGATACCCGTCCACCGTTCCCAGCTATTGAGAAATTGCTTTTGGCAAGGCTATATTGGAAAAGTTGTCGCTGCTGCCGCGCATTAGAAAAGCTAGTATTTTTTTAAAATGTGAATCGGTACTTAACCAGTTCAAATTCAGATTGTCTTCATTAGGAAATCATCTACGAGGTCAGGACCCGTGCCACAGATTCTCCGGCCACAAACGTTCCCATTCCTTTCTATTTTCAGCTGTTCTGTGATATTAATTTCAGGATGACTACTGGGGTAATTTTTTCCACTTTGAGTCATCTAAGGTCATTTTTGGCTAGTTTACCCTAAAATGGTCATTTAAGTAATTCTTGGAGAAGTTTCTACTTCAAAGTCTGGAAATTCTGCTGATTCTGGAGAAAATAATTTTTTTCCTTTATTTTGTGCTACCGCTGTGCAGTGTAAATAAAATGTAAATTCAATTTTCGGGCAGATAGCAGCTAAAATTTCCAACGCAACTCTAGCTGGTCAGTTGTGTCTGAGAAGGACAGTGACTGAATATTATTAAACTATTACGTTCGCGGGTATAACCGGCAAAGCGAGAAGAAAATCGAATGCTGAGTTACACCTTATTCATCTTCATTTATTGAAAAATTAAGTTTTTTGTGGTGATTGAGGTTGAAAATATATTATGATGACGAATAGTGTGTAAAGAGAAGAGCACAAAAAAGAAGAAAAAAATTGCAAATGGTCTCCAATTTTGGTCATTTTTCAAATTTGATAAGGTCATGCTCCCATTTTTCCCTGAAATTTCGAGTGGTTGCCTCTGATTGTTTTATAAAAATGTTGCCAAAATCGTATCTCCATCTTAATTTTTGTTTTCCACGTTTTCTTTCTTAGTTTATGGGTTGCCAGAATGTTGTTCCGTAAGAGTCCACCGGTCGTTTTTCAGGTGGGTGGTATGTCCTGCCCATATCCATTTTGTCTTTCTGACATACTAAATCTTTATTATATTTTACTTGTTTCCAATCTAGTTTTATCTTCTTTCCTGGTATTGAAGATTGAGCACTCCATTGTATTTTGGGTTACCATTATCTTATTGAAGATATTTTGTTCGATGTTCATATTTGAGACCCGTAAGTCAGCGGATAGACGGACGACAAATGTCGTGTCTGATATTTCAAAGTTGTCCATACTTTGTAATGAAAAGTTTTGTCTCTGAAAGTGGGCCCGGGGGCCAACAACTTCGAATTTCTAAATGGCGGGAAGATTCAAACCAAATTTCAAAATAGAGATTGTCTGGGTTGCTGATTCCGAATATCGCATTAGATTTTCGATCAGACCCCGATTCGGCCCCCAAAATTTTGTAAAAATTGGTAAAATTGACACGTTTCAAAAGTCGAACCAAGTGTCAAAATAGGTCTTTCTTAAATTTCTGGTCCCAAGTATCACATTAAATCTTTGACCAAATCCCAATTTTAGCCCCAAAATTTGAAAAAAACTGCAAAAAATTGGTATTGCATGTAAACGTTGAGCAAAGTATCGAAATAAGGTTTCCTTGGATTGCTGATTCCGAACATCGCATCGGATTCCGACGCTTAGCGCAACTTTTTAAACCAAGTCAATGTGTTGACTAATTTTTATAAGCTCTTGAGTCCAAATTTGGGTCCGATTGATAATCTGATGCGATGTTTGGAGTTAGCGACTCAAGAAAACCCTATTTTGATAATCTGCTTGATGTAGTTCCATTTGAAATTTCTATCTTCGTTGCCTCCGAGGTTCCTTTTTCGTGGGGTGAATATTTTTTTATCCGCAATTATGAGCAACCTTGAAATATTGAATACGTCTTTTGTCGTTTGCTAATCTGACTTTGCATACTGCCAATTACGTGGTGGCGCTTATCGATAGATACTGTCTATATCGACTATGAAATCGAATTTAACTTCCATCGTCTCTTGCGCGCATTCTGTGGAATTCCCTCCCCCCTTCCCTCAAGTCACTGATCTATATTGCGGATTTCATTGGTATCGGATAATCTGTCAACACGTATACATAACACCCTTGAAGGTTGAGGAAACTTTTTTTTTTTAATGTGACAGCTTAATGGGGGGAGGTCGAGACGCTACTTGTTAATGTTATTCGATCGAGCTGAAATACTCAGGTGTCAACTTTCCAATCAAAAGGAACAATGAATTATCCGGTATTTTTAAATTCTAATTCCGAGTGGGAAAATTGCTGGTATTCTATTGATTATCCGTATAAATTTCATTACAATTTGTGTATTCTATCTCTAATGACCCGATGGGCAAAATTTAGTTTCATAAGTGTGGCGAATTAGCGTCATTTGCTTCATTTTTCTGTGAAACGTCCAAAAAAGCTCCCCCCCCCCAGTACTTCCACTATTGGGTTAAGACTAACCGTTGATTTTGTAAAGAAAGAAGTAAAAGAGAGAGAGACAGAGAGAGAGAGAGAAAAAAAAGAAAGATTTGTATGCTTGTCAATTCACAAGAATAAATGTTTGCCACTGGTGAAACCGGGATTTCTCCCCTTCTTCACTTCTTTCATCCAGGCAAAACCATCAAGAGAAATAGGGAAAAAAGAATGCAATTTTTCTCGGTTCTACTTCGGAAATTAAGTTTGTTACTAGAAGACCCAAAAAAGGATCAGACACTGTAAAACAAAATGAGATCAGGCGATGAATTCGAGCCTCAAAAGAAATCGAGATTAGCAGGCAGGCATATTTGTTCTGAGCGCGCGCGCACGTGTGTGTGTGTATGTGTGCCACCGAATACGGATTTGCGGCGCAAAACTGGCAATTTTATTAACACAGCTGATTGAAAGTGGTATGCGGGTGTCGAGTACGGCGGTTGAAATGTTGATTGTGTGTTTAGTTTTTCCGAGGTACCAGCTGAATGTTAAACAGCAGTCGATTGTACTTGATTTATTGTGCTTTCGTTGCTAACTTTTGGGAGAACTTGAGTCGTATAAGACGAGAGTTGTGTATCACGTATACCCAGGAAAGGAGTTCAGACTCCTTTGTCGATGCCTTTTGATCGCATCAAGCGTGAAAGAATCATGGATATACTATGTTGGCCACGTCTGACCAGCGATGTAAGAGCTAAACTTGTTCCTCTAGCTATTATCAAATGGTGTGGTGGGACGTAAGGCGATGCACACATGCCAAAGTTCAGGGTGCAGCATGGATCAGTCTTGCGCGAACAGTGAATGTACAAATTGATGTGACAGAGCAGGTAGGGCCAAACTGAACTGCTCCTCTGTAATCGCAGATGCCTCTGTGGCGTCAGTCTCTTGAATGCAGTGTTGCCAGATGTCTGGATTCTTCGGTAGATCTCCGGGTTTTTCATCTTTATACAAAAAGTGCCCAAATTTCTGAATAATGTCTGAAAATTTTGGAAAAAATTCGGATGTTCGTTGTTTTTGTGGGTTTTTCAACTTCTGATCAGTCAGAAATATTTTTCTGTGACTGAGTGCATTTTGACTGCACTAAACTGGATTGAAAAAGTGTTTTCTCGTTTTCTTACCTTAATAATTATTCAGTTTTCCCTTCACACAAAGCATCCTTTTTCCGAAACCAAGGTTGAAACCAAATCCACTAAAATTGGATTCAAATCTAAATCCAGGAATAACTTTTTTTTTTCCCCCAATTCGAATATCATTCCAGAATGATTCACATTTGCTGTAATTCGAATCGGTTTCGAATAAATGGAGTGGATTTGTGGATTCGAATACATGAATTGATCGGTTCCGGCATCCAATTCAACTTTTTTAGTGTCATCTTCCATTTCTTTCGGATCCGCCATTGTAATGAATTCAAAATTCAATTTAAAATTGAAAATGAGCATCTTTTTTCAGCGTGTTTTTGGTGATTTTCTTTTCCGCCCCTCACCCCCCCCCCCCAAAAAATTATGGGCTTTCAGTGTGACATTCACCAGCAGACAAAAATAGTACAAAAATCCGACGAATCTACTAAAATGATTCGAATACATTTCACGGATCCATAACGTTCATTAGATTCGAATCACTGATACGAATCCATTCCTAATTTCTCAGCTCTCATTCAAATTCAATATAATGGGAGGAAATGCTCCTGGGTCATCGATTTACGCATGGTACCAAAATGAAAAGAAAATAGTTTTGTAAAAGAATCTTCAGTTTCCCGAATGTAGAGATTCTTAACGTCAATTTGATCTGTAGTAATTTGTTGTGTGAAAGATTCGAGTCTTTTTTAATAGAGCATTTCCTTTTTCTGTTAATTTAATTTTGGGTGCACTATTGGGCAAAACTAGTAATAAAATTGAATTCTGCATGAAATTTCCTATGACAGAGTCTTTCCGAAAACCCGTTTACTTCAATTATTTCGTTTTTGTGTTTCTTATCAATATAAAACCCCACTCCTCTGTACCCTACTGACGATCCAAAGTAGTAAAAGAAATTTTCGTTAGTTCTAATGTACAGTTTCTCGCCGCACCGCTTCACCTCAGATAATCCGATAAACCCTATGTTTTTAGGCGGTAGGGCGTTTTCAAATTCTTCCTGCCTCTCTTCACTGGTCATACCTTGGCAGGTGAAGTGTAGTAGCTCTAGGTTACAGAAGTTGTTCATTTTACGGTTCGTGTCTACGTTAACTTTTTTGGGTCTGAACTCTGAACTGATTTAACTGGGCTTGATGCCTCTTGATGCTCAGTGACCACATTGGGGCATGTTCGTCGATCTTGTTATTTGGAGTTATAGTTTTAGTAGTCTGAAGAAAGGTTTTAAGAGTATGCCAGACAATCTATGCAACGGTGCTCAATCTATACTCGTAAAGAGAAAAATACGACCAATGATTGTAAATGAGTTTAGATTGTGTCCATCGCGAGCATCAACTTTGCCTGGCACTGTCGATATTGTACCTCCGAGTAGTTCTCCTGAGCGGATTGCTCCTGAGTGCTATTGATCACGTTCAGGGTGCAGATTTATCGCGTCGAACGCATTATCTTAACACAGGTGCTAACGACCCGCAGCAAATGTTTTAAACGCGAGTAAATAAAGCTCGAACTGAGAGCACAGCTCATTTATTTCTGTTTCGGTTCGAAGCCATTTATCAGTCTGCCTGTCCTTTGTTTTTTTTTTTTGCACTCAAATTTCTCGCTGAATGCTGCCGTTCGAGTTCCCACGCGTCCATTTTCAAAAACATAATACGCCCCCGTGTAAATATAATCTGTTTTACTGAACTAGGAGTGCAATGTACTACTTCACTCACTCTGTACTAGAAATTGATTACCGGACTACGATATACGCCGTGCAGACTTTGTTGACATCTCGTGGATATGGTCTTCACCCCGTGCCCTTCTTCATCAGTGAGCTCGAGAACTTTATTACAGCGATAAAATTAATTATCTCTGCGCTACGTTACAATCGGCAAATCATTAACAATCGTTCGGCCAGGGGTATTTATTGCACTTCGCACCCGTGTCTCGGTTGTTGCCTCCCCCTCGGATCGCTATCGGTACACATTATGTAAGTTTTTTACGAGGCGTGCTGGAATTTCAGTGTGCATAACGTTCAATCGTAAATACGGTAGGCGTTATTATTTTTATCCAGTTCCGAGTTTCGAGCCCGCGATACGTACACACGTATAGTAATTGAAGCGGATGAATGTATTTCGTAAATTTTTATCGCACGGGTCTTTTGAGCTGGATTCGCGAATCGTGGGGGTAAATTGAAATTTTTATTGCTTCGTTCTGTGCTAAAAAATCATTAAAAACTGAGTTCGCGAAAGCATTCGGTGTGATAATCCTGGAAATTTTCAACTTCTGATCCGCCATTGATAATAAACGACATTTAAAATGTAAAAATTTAATTATCGCCCGCGTAAATATTAGCATTTTAATGGAATAAATTAAAAATTTATTAATTCTCGAGGTTTTTTTTTTGTTTTGTTTTGTTTTGTTTTTTTCAACCAGCGTCGTATATTTTTCATACCAGTCCAGCCGCTACGACGGCAGGTCCGAAATTTCGTGTGCACGTATGTGACGCGCGTTTTAAAAACCAATTGAGTGCGTGCAAATGAAAGGGGCCTAAGTGACAATTAGGCCCTTTAGCGGACATCGACTATTCTGATGCCCTGAAGCGCGCTCTATCGAGTAGTGAAAACCGCGTGCTGATATCTATAATAGTCGCAGAGTTATCAGTCTTATTAAATTTTCTGTTCAAGCAGTTTTCAATACTACTGAAAAAATTTGACTGGTTTGGTGGATTCGTTGTGTTCTTGTATTAATTTCGCATTAAAATACCTTTTTGGACCATAACAACATAGATTAATATTCAAGTTTGATGCAAAAATTCACTGCCAATGAAAAGGGCATTCATAGAGTCTACTTTGAAAAATTGCCGAAAATAGGATTATTTCTACCAAAGGTACATCAACTGATTTGGAACGTTAAATTAATTTCTCATTAGAATATCTTTTTAGACCATAACAACATAGATTAATATTCAATTTTGGTGCAAAAATTCACTGCCAATGAAAAGGGCACTCATAGAGTCTACTTTGAAAAATTGCCGAAAATAGGAACATATTTCTACCGAAGGTACATCAACTGATTTGGAACGTTAAAGACATCTAGTTTAGTACCTTTTTTACCGCACGTTTTTATCTCTGTTTATTCTCATGTGGTAACAAACTGAAACTTTGAACGCGTTTATCTCAAAACTACGTTTTTGCTCTTAGGCCCCTTTCATTTGCACGCACTCAATTTGTGTAAGCGGAATAGCTCCGACTTTTCGATGCGGTTTTGTGTTCAACGCACGAGGATGCGTTCCTCATATCACCCACGAAATGCCGTTGTAATCCCTTCATTTTGATTTTTCGGTTTGCAAAATTCGAGTAAACTCACGTAGCATCTCGGAGTGGTCATTTTGGAGACTTGAGAAATCGTACAGACTAGTCAGTGCACATCGAAAGTCAGGCATTGTGGCACTTTTATGAACGACCGATCAAAGAACAAAAGAAACCAGTCATTCAGTCAGTCAGCCAGCCAGTCAGTCAGAAACGTAACGCGCAAAATTTAACGTTTTTGACATTTTTATGTCTTTACTTTGGCACACAACGGATGTATTTATTTATTTTATTAACGGGAGAACATTTTCATATTATACATATAGAATTTAACTTTGCTGCGCCCTGCGCAACTGCAGTTTGCAGTCTTGTTGTTAATTCCATGGAAATTTTTAATATTGAAGATGGTTGGAAGAAGTACGATACATAGGCTCGCGTATGCATGGCCTTGCGCGGTCAGTCAGTCATTCTGCCAGTCAGTCAGAAACGTAACGCGCAAAATGTAACTTTTTCCTTTTGGGTGCCGAAGTAAAGACATGAAAATGTTAATAAGAAAAAAGTCGCAGCCAGCCAGTCAGGCAACTTAGCCAGCCCGTAACACTATTTTCGTCACGCTCCAGAGTAACGCTTTTAGCATTTTATTTGCATTTTACTACCGGGTATACTTGATCGAAAACCGTAACGCTATTCCCGTAACGGCCCCCTGTAACGCTCCTGTTACTATGACATTTATTAGCATTCTATATGCTTTTACTACTGGGTATACTTGTTTTTATCAGTGACCAGGTTTGTGCTCCATACGTGAGAATTGGCAGTACACATGATTCCAAAATTTTTATTTTAGATGCCACATTCATGTTTCCTTTGAAAATCTGTTCTAGTGCCCAATGACCTCTCCATGCCTTTTTCCTTCGTTCGTGTAATTCCTTGTTTAGCCTCTAATCAAATGATATAATCCGCCTTAAGTAAGTGTTCTTTACCCTTTCAATTTTCATCCCATCCACTTTGAGGTTTTCTTTAGATCTATTGCTCATGTATTTCGTTTTGGTTGATTCACCTGGAGCCCAGGTTCTTCACATGCTCTTGTGAGGTCTTTCACCATTTCTCTGTTACTTGTCGTCCGCAAATCTCGGACTACTTAGTTTTTTCCCATCTATGCTCATCCTATTGTCTTCCTAAATCAGTTTTCTAAATGCCCATTCCAAGACTGCGTTAAACAGATTGGACGACAGGGGATCTCCTTGTGCGACACCTTTTTTAATTTGGAATGTTTCACCCGATTCATCTAATTTTACACGAGTAGTGACATTCTCATAAAAGTTTTTTTTTATTTTTACTGTTCTGTAATCGTGTTTCACTTTATGGAAGGTCTTTTGAAAATCAAAAAATACCATGTGGACTTCCAGATTGTATTACCCGGTCCTCTCGGTCAGTTGGTTAAGCATGGTAAAATAGACCCTCCTAAAACCTGTCTGTTCCTCCGGTTACTGCCATGTAGTTGATCATAAACCCTGTTATTTATGATTTGCATAAACACTTTTCTCACGTCCGATGTTAGGCTTAATGGTCTATAATTTTCCAGTTTTCTTTTATCTCCCTTTTTACGTAACATAATTATTTGAGCTTCATTCCATTAATTGGGTATTTCCCCCTCTTCTATAATTTTGTTGAATATTACTTCCAGCGGTGGGGGGGGGGGAGCAACTCATTTAAGAATAGTTTCATGAATTCATTTTCCATAGTGTCAGGTCTTAAAGCTTTCCCCATCTTTAGATCTCTCACAATCTGGCTTATCTCAGTTTTTATTATCTTTTGAGGGGGAGGGGGTCCGCAGTTTTTTCGTTTTGCTTCAAATACTCCCTGACCTTCCTCGTTATTTTGTATTCGTCGCTTTGTTTGTTATCTGTTTCAACGTATAGTTTCTCATAATATTTTGTTACTTCCCTAATAATTTTGTCCCTCCCCGTGATTATATTCCCTGCACTATCGTACAGTTCTGTAATTAGTTTAGTTCCCCTCCTTACTTCCTTTTCCCATTTACGTATTGACGATGTATCCTCTATTATTTCTCTTGTTTTTCTTTCCTCAAACATTCTACAATCCTTTTTGATTTTCCTTCTTACTAGTTTGTTGATTTCAGCTAGTTCGATTTTCTATTTGTGAGTCATTTTCCGTAACTTTTTTATAGTTCCCTATTTTCTATTAACTTTTTGGTTTCGTTTGTGAGTTTGTCATTGGTGGTAGGTTGCCTCTTGTTCGTCCCATATTTTTGTGTCGTTGAATTGCATACATCGATCAATGTTTCGTACAGTTCCTGTACACTCATGTTCTTAGAATTACTTGTTCCATGTGGTATTTTTGCTATGACATTCTCCTTCAAATAGTTACTTGCCTCTTCCTGTTTATGTACCGGTATTATAAAATTCCATGTTTCGTTTGTTTTCCTGTATGATTTGTATACGGCTCTTTTCGGCACGCTAACAGTTCCTCTGCACATTCTATGACCGGATGCAAACTTAAATTTCTAAACAATTGTTATATCTCTTATTAGGGATAGTTCATTGGTCAATAGATGATCGATTTTGTTTTTTATTGCTCTGTTAGGTGAAACCCAGGTCCATTTTCTTTCTTTTCTCTTTTTGAAGAAGGTCCCCGCCACTTTCATGTTGTTGTTGCGTGTGTATTCTACCAGCCTATTCCCCGTTTTTATTTAGCATGCCCAAACCATAGTCACCAACATTATCACCTCTGCTATTCATTCTTCCCACTTCGGCATTCCAGTGCCCCGTGACAATTGTATGGAGTCTTCTCTCTTCATCTATGATATTTTGTTGGTCTGAGTAGAACTTTTCGGTACTTTCATTCTTTGAGTCCAATGTCGGTGCATATATTTGTATATTTATAAGACGAACACGCGATACTCGGGCTTGCCTTATCTATCGCTAGCCGAAGTCGACCGGTCAGGCATGATCTGGCAAGATATGACAATTCCTGTATGGACATGCTCTGATATTCGGCAGTACACATACGATGCTTGTACGATACACTTAAGTACTGTAACGCTTATAATAATTATTATTTACAATATTTATAATATAAAAACGTGCTGGTTAACGGTGAGGTAACTTCGCTGCTATTCAGGTAGGTCATCTGTTAGTTGACATTTAATTATGTGTACTCTTTTACATGTGCCTTATGCCATGTTATTTAATAAATTTCAGTTTCAACACTGCATTTCTTGCGTCGTGCTTTTGTAAGTTTGATTTCGACTTATATATTGTGATTCGAAATTCTTTCTCCACTTTTATTTTAGCTATACAAAATCTTTCGTTCATCTTTTTGATCTCTGAAACTTTGTCCGTTTTACCACTTAAGTAAGAACCTACCCCTTTTGTTTCCCAGTAGTAATAACCTCCTTACGCTCCTCCGACAGACCCACAATGTCCGAGCTAACTTTTTCAAGAGCGATTTCAGTCTCGTGAAGTCTCTCTTCGCTTGCTATGTCTCTAGTATTAAGATATATTATGTTTAACTCTAATCTGTTGTTATTAGTTTTGCGTTTTTGTACGTACTTATTCTTTCCTATTAGGGTAGAGCCTTGATTCATCACGGTGGCTCAGTCCGTCTTGGGGAATGGGCGTCCGGTGGTTCTACCTATTTCATGCTCAGTCTGAAGCGCTCCAGCGTCGTTTGACTGTTTCCTCATATAACTTGGTTGCCATTTTTCTCTTTCATTATTGCCTTCTTCTGGTTTCCACTTGTGGGTTGCTCACCTTCCGTGTTACTCTTTGTTAACCAGAGTTGCATGTTCCATTAACGCGATGACTCGGCTCCGACTTCTTCATTTGGGTTCCTAGCTTCTTCCGCTTCTGAGCTGCGCGTGTCGATGTTTCTCTTTTTCTGATGAGTAGTATTGTTTACTTTCAATTTCCCAAGAGTATACTTGAGCGAAAACCGTAACGCTCCTATGACTGTGACGTCATATTACTGGGTATACTTGAGCGAAAACCGTAGAAACGCTCCCCCTGTAACGGTCTCCCCGTAACAGCCCCTCGTAAGGCTCCTATTACTATGACGTTATACTACTGGGTATACTTGAGCGAAAACCATAACACTCCCCCCGTAATGCTCATGTTACTATGACGTCCTACTAGTGGGTATACTTAAGCGAAAATCGTGTTTATACATTTCCATTTTCTTCCAGTCATGCGTATACTTGATCGAAAACCGTAACGCTCCCCCCAACACGAATTCAGTAGTTGACACTTGTTGCGCCCTACGTGACTACAGTCTGCAGCAGTGTTGTTGCTGCGCAACTGCAGTCTGCAGCCGTGTTGTTAATAGAAATTTCCATGTCCGTCGACGCGAAGCCAGTCCGTATGATTTAGCTCTTCATGGTGACAATTTCTTTCAGCCATATGCTCATTGAGCTTGATCTCTGCCTCTGCCCTGCGCGACTACAGTCTACAGCCGTGTTAGTAATAGGAATTTCCATGGAATTTTTTTTTTATTTTTTAATTTGGGTACGAAAGCATATAGGAGACATATTTTGTAAGTTCCCTTCTCCCCTCCCCTTTCAGATTTCACAGTCTTACACTGATTCCGAATATGTGCTGTCGAAAGCCCCACCACTTATAAAAATTTCCTTGGAAATGCGGACTATTTTAATGCGAAAAGTCTCACCCGCTCAGTCCAAACGCACATACGCAGTAATCTTTTCGTACATACCCTTCAAGACCCCCACTATGTCCCTTTCTACTCCCCCGTTGGACCAAACTTCCCACATTGCCCGGTTGTGTGCCGAGTCGAATGCTCTGTCATAGTCAATGAACATGAATCCTAAAGGCATGTTAAATTCCTAGTTTTCAACAGAATTTGGTGTAGTGTGAAAACATGGTCAATAGCTGAACATCCCCTCGTGAACCCTGGTTGTTGAATTATGAGTTTTCCATTGCCAGCCGGCCAGTCAGCCTTGCCAGCCCGTAACGCGATTTTTGTATCGTTATTTTCGTCATGATCCAAAGCAGAAATCCAGTTTTTGAGACTATTTTGTCAATTTTCAATTTTTCGAGAAAAGGGAAATTTTAAAATCCATATTTATTTAAGGAAAAAAAAAAAAGTATAATTGGAACAACATTGCGCTATGTAGGGTTCAAAACTGAATACTGGCAACACCTACTCGTACTTCGCATTTTCGTTAGTACGTAGTACCTGGTCTGATTGATTATTACGGCCACGTGAATGAAAATGATCAGATGTTTTTTATTACAATGAAGTAGATATTTTGATTCAAAATTGTTACGTTGTACATAGTTTGGATGGAACAGAAATATCTGTTTTCCGAGACCTTTGATTTGATACCCAGGAAGCCATAGTTTTATAGGGATTTTTTGAGACTAGACTATTTCACTTTTATAGAAACTTTTCATGGATTATCTAGGTCTTATTAAATACTTTTAATATGGCCTCTTTTTGAGTTTTACTGCCTAAAACTCCGGTGCTCATAACTGAGATCTCATAGTACAGTGACCATATCAACGGAAGGCCAGCATTCCAAAAATGCCTGAGTCACTTTTTGCAAAAGTTGGCAAATCGATAAAAACGGTTTCTTTTCCTGGTAGCACTGACTTGAAAAGATTGTTTGAGAGGATAATATCGGTCCTCTCGACACGAATTCCGTATATCACCAAGCAAAACAGAATTCATGATGTTCCAACATCGAACAAATAATCTAACTTTCCCACCTCTTCTACTCAACTCACAATCGATTCCTCGCTCAAAGTCAGTCAAATTTTTCGGTCTCTATTTTGACGCTTGCCTCTTCTGGTTACCTCATATAAAACACATAAAAGTCAAATGTACGCGCTCACTGAATGCTCTGAATTGCCTCTTACATACTTCCAAAAGATGTAGCAGAGGACTACTCATTCAGTTATACCAGACTCTGATCCGATGTACCCGTATCATGTATTACGGATCACCTATGTATGGATGGACTTGCCCCTCCCTCATACTTGAAGCTTTTTGACGCTGTTCAAACTG
The DNA here is from genome assembly GCA_031841125.1 of Acanthococcus lagerstroemiae. Taxonomy (NCBI): domain Eukaryota; kingdom Metazoa; phylum Arthropoda; class Insecta; order Hemiptera; family Eriococcidae; genus Acanthococcus; species Acanthococcus lagerstroemiae. The sequence goes on from CM063109.1 coordinate 24,652,662, forward strand.
CGGTCGACTTTGGCGCCTGTCGCACTAGCCCATCATTGAGTATGTGTGCCGATGCTGGAATTCCTCCTCTCTCTTACCGCCGAATGCAACTCACCGCCAAAATTCTTGTTACGATAGCACACAACCCCCGAATCTTCTTGCCTACGAATATCTCTTTAACTCTTCAAACTACACCCCTGTTCCTAAATCCTCACCGCACTTACGTTCACACTTTGAAGGGACACTGTCCCGTACCTTTTCTTACAATTCACTACCAACAATCCATACATCCCTCCCCTGGTTGTTGAATCTTCCCCACATGCAATTTTGAACTTGAAGAATTCCCTAAAAAATCTACACCCCCCCTCCAAGTTTATCAAACACACTTGCAAGAGATTCTGGACCGCTTTCCTGACCGTATCCTATACTTCACTGATGGTTCAAAGTACAACCGACGCACCGCTTACGCCTTACTCCATAGGTAGTCTACTACACTCCTTCCGACTTGAAAACACAGCTTCCATTTACACAGCCGAACTCCATGCTATCCTACAGTGCCTGGTCACGATCTCCTCGCTCGAAGACCCACCCACTATCTGGTCCTCTCCGATTCACTGTCCTCTTTAAGGTCTATTGCTGATCGCCTTTCAACGCACGCTCTCGTCCAACTCTTATCGTAGTTATCATTCTCTTTGACTTAGGACTTTTGGAATAACACTTTATTTCGATGATGATTATAAAGCAAAGAATAGAGAAAAGTACAATGTTTTAGATATTGGGTGTTGTGTCGCATTGTGTAGTTCCTATCTGCTCGCCAGACAGCGTCGCTAACTAGAAATTTTAAAAAAGTGATAGGCGTTTTTGGAATGCTGGCCTCCAATTTTCCGCTGACATCAATCAGGCGCGACATCGGTAGTATATTAGGCGGGTAAAGAATGAAGGGAGGAAAAACTGGATAAGACCTGAAAAGAAAAGCGATCAATTAGGAAAATAAGCTATAGGAACTTAGGAAAACAGTATAATGTGACGGGAGAGGAAAAAGAGAACGAGTGCCTGCTGAATTCTATGAAACTGTTGCGGGCCTATTCGCCAGTTTCCTCGCCACAGCACCGAAATCAACGGCGACGACCTTGAGTCGGCGGAATACCTTGCCAGAATTTCGGTAAATTTATGCCGGGCTCGTAAAAACTTCCTTTGACGGTTTTGTGTTTTCGTCTCTAACTAATTTTTGGAACAGAAGTTTTCCCCGCCACCAAGTTCTTGTTCGCCGCACTCGCTCGTATTTGAGGAGTTCTCATCTCGTTCGCTCCGCTCGATCACTTATTCAAAATCAGTCATATTTTCTTACTCAGTCCATCGCCGAAAGTAGGTAATCATATTTACCCCTTAGACGAACAAGAGCTAGTGAGAAGAAGAGAAAAGAATAAAGAAAATGTGTGTATCTCGAATATCAAAACGTAAACACCTAAAGACTTGATGTTTTTTTTTTTTTTTTTTTCCCTAAATAATAAACGAACTAGTGTTGTAAATGAAAGCGATGAAGGGTTCTGTGTACAGACGTTGCAATTTTTAAATAACTAATGCGTGTTTGTTTGCGAAACTTTTCACGTTTGAATTGCCAGTTGCCCTTTTCAAACCGAAGTGAAAAAATAACACGGAAAACATGCGTTATTATTGACTTCAGAAGTGCGAGAGAACCTTTGCGATAAAACGAATTAAAACTTGGTTGCGCTTTTTTGTTCGCTACGTGTTGAAGGGTGTCAAAAAGGTGGAGGAGTAGATGAAGAAGAAGAGTAAATATAAATACGAACGGGTTGTATAGCCCATCGGCATCAGTCGTCGGGCCGCATGTTACTGAAAATCAATTCGTGAAACTACTGTTGGTAACTCTAAACATGTATGTACATGAGTTGAGGGTTGTTATTGACTTCTTCTTGCCTTTTGACAACTTTCGTATATAAATCTGATGGCTGGATATGACGGATTGCTGAACACGGAACCTATTCGAAAACCCAGAAAGGACTCGAGCTGTATTTTTCTCTGGTTATTTAGCTTCGGAGTTCTCGTGAGTGTGATTCGTGTCTGTCTGCTAGATCCAAATTTCGATCAGAACTAGGTTCAGATCGAAGGAAGCCAGTTCCTTACAGAAGTAAACAGACAACAAACTGCGAGACAGAATCACCATCGGTCAGACGGACAGACATGAGGAAGGGAATCGTCATCTGCTAAACGGGGGTCGCCGTGGGTCTTATTTATGTATTTATTTTATTTATTTGAAATTTTAGTCTCCCTTCACAGCCATAAATACCAGTAACGAAGGGGACTGTGACAGGGTGTCCATTCTCTGGAAAACCTGGAAAAGTCAGGGAATTTTGGAATTTTCAGCATTTTTCACCTAAAAGTCAGGGAATTTTGTGAAAAAATCGACTGCGAAATTCTGTAGTATTTCAAACAGATTTTACCGTATTTCTTACAAAAAATTTTCCTTTTGCGTTGTTCAGGCAATTTTATCTTTTTTCTGTCATAGAAGAAGGACGTGGGTAATACAACCCCCTTTCCTATCGCAGTGGTACCGAGTGTGTTGGTGTGATGAAATCGTTTTCATAATATTCTTTTTGCGTCTACATCTTTCTATTAAGGCAGCTATACACTTGAACCGCCGTTGGTCGCATGGTGAGGGAATCCCCGCCATGTTCAAAACCTGAAATTGTTGGCATAAATAGACTGAGAGGGTCGAGATACACAAGAAAAACGTAACCTCAGTTTCGCATATAGCATATCTGGAAAATTAAAGGGGCTACAATTTTTAAAAAATGCAAGTTTTTCGACATAAATTTGAGTATTGAAGTATATTAAATTCTATGCTTAAAAAATGGAAGTAATGGCATATGTGGATTTAGAGGTAAATATAATTTAAAAATATTGCATATCTTAAAAATTACAGTAGTTGTTATTTTTAAACATGATTTTTTTTTAGATAAATTCAATTACAGAAGGCTCCACACAAAACAGGTAACCAGTGTTACTGAACATTTCGAGCACTAAATGTTTCATAAATTTATGGCCTAATTTTAAAATTGAAGGGGCTGCTACCTTCAGAAATTTGGTTATTGTCTAATTTCAGCATACAGAAGTATTCGACTTATTCAAACAAACTGTCAGTATTATTTGAAATGTTATTCAAAAGATTTTCAAAACTATCTGTACTGTTATGCGTAGTAAGGGCGGCCCTTGCAAGGGCGGACACATTTGCCACTCAGTACTATCACAACCGCGATATGTTGGTGGCGCTCCGATAGCGGATGGAGTGGCAGCAAGTTGGAACACTGCAGGTCGGACAGCAGCAAGTCGCACGGCAGTAGGCTAGATGATAGCTGGTTGGACAGCAACTGGTCGAGCACCACTTGAACCAGCCGTTGCATCGTCGTCGTCGTCAAGGGGCAAATCGTCAACTTCATCGGCACTCTGCTCTGATTCTGTCTTGTGAGCAGATGCCTCGAGCACATTTTCGACTTCACTCGCGTCGGCTGGGTCATCCACAGGTTGGATTTCTTTGGCATCCAAAAGACAGATACGCCTCTTCATCAACAATTTGACTAACCGAACGTTCCATTTTCAGAATTTTGTACGAAGTATATCGAAAAAAACAATTATTGCAAAGAATTTAGAGCGATGTAAAAAGTCGAGAGCAAAAATTTGTATGGCGATCTCGTCAATAGTTAAGTTGTCCGGGGGCATGGTGTGGTGGGACGTACGGCGATGCACGCATGCCAAAGTGGCCCCTATGACACCGCACCCCCGGCCACGGGAACTACCTTTTCGAGTATCGCGTCTGTGACCGGTGGGAGGTCGGGGGCATATTATGGGTAAAAAGTATTTCCATGGTACTTTAATCTTCTTAGCATTTTGAAAAAGGACAAAAAGAAACACACTAGGTACGAGATGGAAGCATTAATACTCGTATATCAGATTATACAGTTTAAGAAGTTCTTTTTATAATCAAAATTGCGGGCCTATTTTGGAGAATTAAATGAAGCAACGAGGTAAAAGTCGAGATTTTTACATTTTAAAAAATTGGATTGACATTTAGAATGTTGATAAACCTTTAATTTTGTAAATGCATACCGGTACAGATAGTTTTGAAAATCTTTTGACTAACATTTTTAATAACAGTAACAGTTTGTTTGAATAAGTCGAATACTTCTGTATGCTGAAATTAGACAAAAACCAAATTTCTGAAGGTAGTAGCCCCTTCAATTTTAAGGTTAGGCCATAAATTTATGAAACATTTAGTGCTCAATATGTTTAGTAACACTGGTTAGTGGTTACCTGTTTTGTGTGGAGACTTCTGTAATTGAATTTATCTAAAAAAATCATGTTTAAAAATAACAACTCCTGTAATTTAGAAGATATGCAATGTTTTTAAATTATATCTTTACCTCTACAATCCACGTATGCCACTACTTCCATTTTTTAAGCATAGAATTTAATATACTTCGATATTCAAATTTATCACGGGAAACTTGCATCTTTAAAAAATTGTAGTCCCTTCAATTTTCGAGATATGTTATATTTATATGAAATTGAGATAGTTATTTCCCCCTCCCCTTAATCCATTCAGGCTCCACTAGGGAGGGGCTAATTCCGGTTACTCTAGTTTTCCTCAAGTTCCAAATTCTTTACGAGATTCTAAAGTTAATTTTTTGGACAGGATAGCCAACCAAGCTCTGAGACGCTGATTTCGAATATCGCCTCAGATTTTTATCCGACCCCTTCCAGAGCACTGTCGTAATACGAATTCAGCTTCTCTGGCGAAGAATTGCACGAAATATTGAAATAGAGGTGATTTTGTGTCGCTGATTTCTAATATCGTTTCCGATTTTTAATCTGGACCAAATTTGAGCCTCTGTGCTTTTTCAGTTGAGAAATTTTTACGGCGTTATTTTCTATAGCAATACTTTGAATAAATAAAACTGTATTTTTACCCTATTCGGTGGCTTTAATTAGAAAGGGAGCATTTTGAGTCAATCGTTACTTGTCCTACGCCCTCGCTAACTAATTACTAATTAGTCGCACAAGGAGGAACAGGATCCAAGAATTACCCCTAAAATCAAATACAGCGACCTCGGAAACCTATAACCCAATTTTCGAATTTTATTCTCCCCCCCCCTCATCAATGAAGTCGTTAATTGAAATCGCACGTCGCTGCACCCCATAGAGCGCGATTTCATTTCCATCATTAAATTTTTATACCCCCTCTGCCACAGCTTCATAAGCATGCGATAGTAAAAAAAAGTTTGTGGAGTGATCGACGATATTCGCCGCTCACGATGTTCGAAAAGATTTGACCCCTCCCCCCTCCTTTGCCCGTGTAATTTGTATTTGAAGGGTCTAGAATACTGGAAAAATTGGCCCGGAAAACCTGGAAAAATCAGGGAAAATTATTTCCGAACAAGATTGCACACCCTGTGTGAAAAATAAAACCTTAGGCCGCCAAAGCGGACAGGAGGCAAACCTTTTCAGCAAGTAACAGAAGAAAATTAAAATGGAATTATTGAATAACTGTAACAAGACGGATTAAGTGGGCCGACTGATTGACTGACCTTTTCGTGTTTCATGAGAGGGGGGGGGGGTGTTTGATTAAACATAATCGCTTACCAGTGTGATGTGTACGTGATAATCTATCTGGTGTTCCCGGGACGCTAATTACCCCAGGTTTTCAGGTTTACGATGTACAGCTTTCTTGAGCATTACAATAGAAGGGTTGAGAAAATGGCTTTTCCTGTTGTTACACGGCTAAGGTAGAATGAAAACATAACCCACTGGTTTGTGTCTGGAAACGAAACAATTGAGAAGAAACCACCCGCTTACTCATCGAGTTGCTAGCTTTTCTAGTTCGAAGAGACCAACACTGTGGGCTTGTTGTACAATAGAGAGTTATCGTTAACTCGGGGTTAACTCGCCGAATTCGACGAGTTGATTGGTCGAAACAGCGAGTTGACGATCACGTGATAACTCTTTTGCACAACTAGCTCTATGTGTAGGTACAAATGTATAACATACCAGACGGGTCCACTATTCTCTACCTCATAAAGATAATTTGTTATTATACAGTCAATACTTCAAAATCACTCCATTCTCGACAGAGAAGAAAAATGACCGCGAAAATAAAACAACCCTAATATTGAAATTAGTAATTCCGCGGTGTTTTTCTTCCATGTTTTTTTGTGTTTGAGGTATAAAAACTGCGTACAGTAAGGCACCTCTGGAAGGAGAGCCGGTCTTCATTATCCCACCTTTTTCCTCGTTGATTTCTCGGGCCAGCTACCTGGTGATCACAAATTAAAGTATTTACCGGAAATTTTAACGTCTTCGCAATTAAAAAATAATTAATTGGTTCCAGCTCAATGAAAAATATGAAAAATATGTAATGGTTATTTTACGAGTCCGGCGAGCATAACGGAGAGGCTTCGCCTGTAATTAAAATGAAAATGAAGCCTAATAGGACGACTATAATCGCGTTTAGCGCGGAATTAAAAGAAAGAAGGGTGGGAAAAACGGGAGAAAAAACAGGGGCAAAATAGCGATGGAGTGTTACGTTTTTGAACGTTTTATAGAGAGAGAGAGCGCTTTGAAGTGGAAAATTATTTCATAAGAACGCGGACAGAGAGGGATTTTCAAAATTAAAAAGCTAGTGGTGGTTTCAAGAGCTCGTATTTTTTTTATTTTGCGACGGGTTTTCAGTTGGCTCGTTCTGGCACTCCTGAACTCGGTATGGATCTTATGCGATGAAAATACCAGTTTTTTCAGTTATTCGATTCATAAGCCGTAAATTTTGACGGACAGTGTCGGTTTTGAAGAAATGCTGAGGTGGACTCCCGGTCCTAGGTGGGTCTCCTTACTCCCAAAGTCAAAAAGGCCGTTATGCCAACCATGTTGCAATTGATTATGCGGCCTCTGCGGATTCGACCCAGAAACTCAATTCCCGCCTTGGAAAAATTCTCTAACGCCTACAGTGAGACAGGTACTAAGAAGCCGTGCCAGTTTCCTCGAATGCTCCCTATGGAGCACTTCCAGACATTTTAGCGATGATAGCATTGCATCCATTGTACCCTCGGATAAGGTTCCTAACAAAGACTCTCAGTTTTCCCGCCATCGTATTGGGGGACTGACCTTTTCCAAAATACACGCTTTTAGTCTTAACAATTATAGTATGGTTGTTTCATTCATAAAGCTGGCATTTTTGTGAAAATGGATTCCATATTTCAGTCCACCTATCATAAACAGAGGGTTCTATCACAAGACTGATTATCACCTCCAAATGGGGGGGGGGGAATGCTCTGAAGTTGGGGTACACGCATTCTATTTGATGTTGTGACTTTCATAAAACTGGAATTTTCACAAAATTGGTTTCATATTCTGCTTCGTTCGTCGTAGAAAGAGGAAAATTTAGAGCCTCTGTTCTATCAACATCCACCAGAAGACTGATTATCATCTCTAAATGCACACAGTGAATGATCTGATGTAGTAATGCATGCATTATATCGATGTTGTGACCTTTAATAACATGTTTTGTCCTTCCGCCTTCACCAGGTGCCTAAGTTTATACCTTGAGATTTGAATTGTTTAAAAAGGGGACTCAACATTCTCCGAAACTTACAAATGAACCCCTTAATGTATCAATCTTTCTATTCAGAACCACAGAAGCATAGAACTTTAGACTTCAGCTAATATCCGGTAACGAACGTGATGTAGATGTTTCTCAACCATCGGACAGTATTAGAGCTCATTAGGCGCTTCATCATCATCTTGTAATGTCTCACCATCAGACGCCATTTTGGTCATATCCCCGGCGCCTAGTTATTTCGTGATGACCAAACATGTTTTACCCTTTTGGTGAGACTTTTCCGCGAGGCCCGCATACTTCGCGTGCTTCGGTTCGCGGACCTCTGCAAAGTCTGCGTAGCGGGTTTGAAAGGGAATTGCTTTATCAACTCTCACCCCGTCGTTTGCATGTTCATTGCCGACAATCAGGCCCGGTCGAAGATGCTGTCCAGTCCAAGCATGGTCCTGTTAACTTTTACGTCCTCCCTTTCTCGCTTTGCAGACGCCACAAGTCTGCCAAGCACGGAGTTATGCTGTTTTTCCAGGCCACCTCGTAATGCTTGCAGTGACTGGAAACATTTATTAGCGTCTCCAGTCTGAGCGCGCATCTTCTGCATCTCATGTCCCCCAGCTCTCCTGCACTATTCCACTTTTTTGACCCGCTGAATGGTACAAGACCCAGACGAGTTAATTGCACGAATCGACCGTTCACATCCAAGGAAGTGACTGGACACCGAGTGCAAACTGGTTTCCTCTCACACCTTGTCCTAATCAGGCTTAGGCTTGACACCTCGAAGGTAAGCCGCGCACTTCGGCTTCCCGCAGGATTGGAAAAAGGAAACCTTTGTTGCGCTACCCAGCTTTGACAAAAACATCATCGGCACTGTCCCCCCGATTCTAGGTACCACTTCTTTTCCCTTGCCAGCTAAATTTTATGCCTCTGACAGCCTCCTACCTGCACTTCGAACACCCAGCCACACCAATGCGACATCACGCTCGCTGAAGACCCTCCCTCTAGGCTTTCTCAGAGGTAACAGATTAGATCAGTCTTCACTGGAGCCCAATTGTAAGGGAAAATTTTTGATCGATAGTACACTACTGAGGAGAATAGAAGAACCTTCATTGGCATTGCACATGCGAAAAACTGATATATCATACAAGCTGGGCGTGAAAAACTAGAGAATTATACTGTAAGGTAATCTGAAACAGTGTTTGGAACCGATTCAATTTTTCGTTTTGATCGGTTTCGGGCTTTGTAGCTTCTATTTAGGTTGGTTTCGGTTCGGAACTTCCATTTAATTTCTCAATAGGTTTCAGTTTCGGTCATGAGACCGATTTAAAATACTGAAATGGTCTTACTTCGGTCTTTCATTGCTGAGCCGGTTTTGGTTATGGTCTTCACTTCACATAATGAATCGGTTTCAGTCGGGCTCAAAAGATCTTTCTCAAACAAAATAAAAATCTCATCATTTCTATAGTCAAATCAGCCATAATTGGAAACCAACCATAAGATATGAACTGTAGCATCGACTTACTTGGGAATGGGCATTGGCAGGTTGAATTATTCTGTAGATCAGTTCAAATATCTAACTCTTTTACTGGGTCGGCATTCGGCAACAAAGAAGAACAGATAACAGAAAACCGCATTGACCGAAGACCGATTGGGACCTTTTCATTTAATTGGTTAACGGTCTTGACGCAGATATGAGCAGTCGGTTTTGGTTTCAGTTAAACCTACATTTCAAACATTTGGTTTGTGTTCTGGTTAATGACCAGTTGAGTTTAAGGTTTTAGGTCTTAATTTGGTCTTTTGCACATTAAAGGGTTTTGGTTTCGGTCTCATGAAACTGTTGAATTTGAATGGGTTCCGGATTCAGTTTCGGTTCCGGTTCCAAACACTGATCTGAAATCTGAAATTGAACTTTTTGAACAACGTTCGTACAGCTTTCTGCATTTCGCTCCTCTTAACGCCAAAACAATGGAACAGTCGTGTCTCATGAATCGGTAAAGAAAGTAATGCGGACATCAAAATCATATCGGCCAGGTTATTTGACCTCGTGCAGTGGTCCGAGATTGAGGAAACCTCCTCGATACGTCCCCGATACCAGTCTCGATTACACGTTTAATTTCCGCATCGACAATCCGAACATGTCGACCAGACTTTCCTTTCCTCGGCTCCCGCGTCCCGATGTTCGCGCTAGAAATTAAATTTACCTTCTCGTTCCGGGCTCTTTGTTCTCGACGGGGAGCAAAAAGCGACGACGGACGGTACAGACGAGGAAAATGCGAAAATGTTTCTACTTTCCAGTCACGAAATTTGTTATCAGTAATGACGAAAGAAGCTGCTGTTAGGGACCTTCTCGTCGAAGAGCGTAGGCGCGATGCCATTGCCCGTCAATAGCCAAGCCATGGATATTGTAGTATTTTCGTGCTTGGTACGTCGCCGTGCCGTATGGCGAACAAGTTTTTAAATTAAGGAATCCCATCCCAGAACATCGTTTTCTCCGGCCCCTGCCCGTTTTTGAAATCTAGCCACCTGAAATGAAAATAAGCGATGGCGTGGTCCGTTTTGAAAAACCGGAATCACAGGTCGGTCGCTGGGTTTGTCACCGTGTCGCCTCGTTGAACGGGTGTCCGAACGTGTGGCAGAAAAGTAAAATGTAATTTCGTAAATGGAAATCGAGATGTGTTTTTTGGACCGATGCGAATGAGATGGCTTTCGAAGAGTCGTTCCGAGAAGATGACAACATTCGTATTCCGCTAGAGTCGACCGAGTGAATTCAAGATCACTTAGTCCGGTCAGTCCGTTCTGGAACTGCGTATTGACTTACCCTTCAGCAAATAAACGAAAAGTGCAGTAAATCAGCTTAGCAGGGACGAGAATAAAGGAGGGCAGCTTGCCCCCAAGCCAACGCCGGAGAGTTGGGAAATTCTAGTAATCCAACAAGTGAAAAGGTTATGTTTTTTTTTTAGCCAATACAAACAAATTTTAAATTCTGATGCTTGGGAATTTTGAGTTGAGTCAGCTGGGAATTTCACAATTTTGCCCCCCCCCCCCTCCAGAAAAAACTCTTCGCTACGTCCCGGCGTCTCAGGAGGGATGTAGCAAAATACTGTCTAGTGGAGCTGAAATCCAGCTGTTCAGCATCCCGGTCGAACGAAGACAAGTTACCCGGTTTTTAAACGAAAACGAAAATTACGAGTATTATGCAGAAGGATGAAAAGAAAAGCCAGATACGTAAAAAAAGGCTTAAAGAGTCTTATAGTCACTGCGAGGCTTTGGGTAGATACCCTTTTCTCCACCAACTCCCCCTCGCAGGTACCACAATCGCCCAATCGTTATTACAAATGAATTCAGCGACCCTTAGGCTCTATGAAACGATATCCATATTGCCATTTTGCTTTAATGTTGAGCCCGCGTTCCCTTACGAGCACTAAATTTTGAGGTCACAATGAAACAAATATGAAAATTGAATTCTGTGACCATGAATCCTCCACCTTACCGTATCTCGATTTCACGATTTCATGCTAATAGACGCTTTAAAAATTGTAGTAAAAGTGTAGTTTCTGATATTGGAAAATAAAGAAAAAAATCACAAATTTCAAAGTTGTTACCTAAGAAGAGGGCAAAAGGAGTGGGGACCATTTCCAGGATTGGTAGATGTGGATGTACCGAAACGGGTCCGAGGTGGTTTGCATCGTTACCATTCGCTGAAGTCTATATAAGACTAAAAAAAAAAAAAAAATGAAAATTTAGCCTTTCCCCCCAAAAGCCTGCGTTAATGTATGGGGTAAAATAAAGGATTATATTGGACCCTTGTTTGTGCTTTTGGGAGTAGTAATGGGAAAATTGTGAGAGACCGTCTTTGTATAGAATTCAATGAGGAACTATTTTTGTTGGAACTTTGTCTAAACTGCCAGATAATAGTCCGTCGGCCTACCGCGAATGTGAGCGTTTCCTAGCCGAGAGAAGAAGAGGAAACTGACTGCGCTGGTTGGAAAAGAATCCGATTTTGTGGAACAAGTGCCACGAAGGATATAAAAACACTTTTCAAGTCAACCAAATGGAGAGATAAATAAGTCAACAATTCGGAAATTTTGCCAACTGCCGGTCTAATTTTGCTAACAAAGGACTCGTTATTACTAATAACACAACCCAACAGCCAAAAAACCGCAAGAACGAGAGTAGCCGATTCTAGAAGTATTTTTCACGCTGAATTCAATGCCGCTTTTTGTTTTTCTTAATTAGCTCTCCTTTTCTCGTAAATTCATTCTGAATTATTTCCCGTAATTTCCCTCACGTGTTAGAAATATTAGTGAATGTGGCCACACTGCATGTATCACAAAACAAACTCGCCAACACAGTGACGCGTGTGAACGTGTGTTTTGACGTTTTGATATCGAGACGATCTAAACAGTTTCAACTGATTCTAAGATTTTATCATTAACGATGAAGTGATTGAACAACAGTTTTGAGGAAGGCGATCTCTTCAGTGAAAAAATAACGCCTTTTCATTCTGGTATTACAGTTTATTGTTTCTTTTACGAAATGTAAGTGAACTAGATAAATGTGTTCCGACAATAAATTTGATGAATATGTATTCAATGCATGAGTATTCATGATAATCACAACGTTCGTTCTTGAATTGGAATAATACTTAAGGAACACAGACGGACAGAGAACAACACGGAAGATTTCTATTCAGTACCGTCGAAGACGAAGCTTATCGGTAATATCAGTTTAATACAACATCAGTGTCGCCACATAAAATAGAACAATTTCTCATAATACACTATTAAATTTCCCAGCAAACGTAAAAAATTATTAGCTAACTCAGCATTTTTAATATCATATTTGAATTCAGCGTGAAAAATACATTAAGAATCATCTATTTTCCTTCATGCGGTTTCCAAAAAATCTCAGTTTGTTGTGTAGTGTAACCAGTGCTAAAAATCAGTAAGCAAAAAAGGAAAAAGGAGTCAATCCTTTTGAAATTTTGCTGACTTGATTTTGCCAGCTGAGTGTCAATTTTACGAAATTTGTTAACTTCTTCAGGTACCGTATCCGATGCCGGACACTGGTGGTCGTGGTTTCTGACGCGCGACTTTCCTGGGCAGGGTAAGTCGGAGTAGTTTGCCGTTGCTTTCTCCACGGTTTGTTGCGTTACAGTTTTTCCTTCTCCGTGCCGGAAGTGTGGAGTCGCAATTTGCTTACTAGCCTCATGTTTTCACGACGTTGAGTAAGCTGTCCACGACGTTCCACACGACAGTCTCAATCTTTCAGATCTGGTGGTAACACGCCTTGTGCTTATAATGACCTGTTTGTTCAAATTAGCGGGATTACAAGATGCATTATGTTTCCACCTCGATTGATATTGTAGTCGCTACGTTCGCTAGGATTTTATTGGGGTATTCGAATATCACTAGCTTTCTGTCGTTGGTGAGACTCGAACCCGAGACGCAAGGGTTGCGAAGCGGGCACCTTACCACTCGGCCACAGACGACTCAATTTGTCCACAACTTTGCAATATATTAGGAGAGCTCTAACTCCATGGTGATAATATACTAGTTTAAAAAGTGGATCGAAGTGTAAGTTCTCGATGTCCCAAATTTGATTTTAAGCGCATTCTTTGCATCCGATGCAGGGAAGTGCCACCAAATGAGGTTAAAGAAAAAAGAACATTTTTTATTTACAGATCGTATTTATTTATTTATTAAGCTTTTTTTGGTGGTTTTACAAGTATATATACTTCTGTATTTTGGTAATTAGTATGGTAGTACTAACGACCAAACTCCGGTTCACTCCACCAGGCCCTGTTTTTGGGCATAGGCCTCCCTCAGCCTGTTCCACTCTGATCTATCCCAGGTTACCCTGTGAAAATTGTTTTTACTCTTTAAAACCCTGTCTAGGTCATCTCGCCAAGTGATTTTCTGACGTCCACTTCTTCTTTTTTTGTATGGTTGCCAAAAAGTTAATTTGTAAGTCCATCTGTCGTCGCTCATCCTTCCAACATGTCCTGCCCAGTCCCACTTGAGTCTTCGAATCACGTGTATTGAATTTAGATTCCATCTTAGTTTGTACTTAATGTTCTTTATTAGGATTTTATCTGTTAGTTTGATTTTTAGTATCGATCTTTCCATTTTATTTTGGGCGGATTTTATTTTGTTTTCCTAGGCGAGTGTTAGGGACCAAGTTTGTGCGCCGTTAACTTGCAAGTTGACAGCTATAAATAAGCATTCAATATTATTCAGCCTATTTCTACACAAATGTAGTCACGAGATCCCAAAACCAAAATCAATCATGGTCGATTTTTTAAATTTCCACTTCTTGGCACCGTCGGACACAAAATTTAAGTAGACATTTAAGACGAACGACTTCCCCAGAATTTCAAAAGTACACGGATATAAATAGCAGCAGCGTTTTAGGCAGACACCACGAATTTTCATAAAAAGCGGAAAATACTGTATTTTTTATCTGTCCCACTTATCGCTGGGCTCAAGAGAATCTTAGGGACACTTATGAATTATCTAAGTTGACTGCATCCAGTCTGCAAACGTGTTTTCATTCATTTTGAAACCCGGCCAAGTAGCTCGATGTTACAGTCCGATATTAAATGCAATCGCTCGCTCGTACACTTTTTCTGCACGCTATACCCTTCCTCAAGGTGGACAACCCGAATCTTATATTCCCAACAAAAGTGGACATTTTTCTCGAATGAAATGTACTCGAAATGAATGATACGTGCATGAAAATATTTCGTAAAATACGAGCCAGCTTTCCCAGTTTTAATTAAATTCTTCTCGAATCGCTATACAAAAAGAATTTAATAATCTTCTTTCGGGAAGACCTAAATTATTTTATAGAGACGACGAAGAAGTCGGGGCGGAATTTTCTGTTCTTCGAAAAACAAAAAATAAACGAGTTGCCCAGTTACTCGTCTTTTGACAAATTTTCCGTTTTATACGAGTAACTTTAGAAGGATATTTTACAGCGCAACCCTCGTTAAAATTCGTCCGTCAATAAGCCCTATACATCGCTATCACTCTAATTAGTTAGCAAATGACTATTTTTTGGTCATTCGCAAGTGCACATTGGAGTGTCCCTTATTTTACAAGTTTTCACCAATCGATAGAGTGCGAACTGATGAAATTTGTTCCAATTGATTTAAAAACTCGCCATAAAAAAATTGAGCTCAATCTGATGTCATTAACCCATGGCGCTTTGATCTTGAAGTTATGTGTAATACTGAGGTTCTACAAAAAATCGCGAATATCACGGAAGATATCAACTTCAGGACCAAAATACAAAGCATAAAATAATTCTCGTTAAATTTTCTACACAAAAGATTCTATACAACTTTTCTCTATAATGCATATTTACCGAGATAATCACAGAAATGTGTGAAAGTTTCGAGGAACATGGCTTCTGTTATTTTTTCTTTCATAACCGATCTTTACTAGCTAAATCGCAGTTATCTAAAAAAATATTCACTTTAGGACCAAAGTGCAAATAACGTTAAATTTTCTACGAAAAGGTTCCATACAACTTTTCTTTAGAAAACATATTTATCGAAATAATTGCAAAAATGCGTGGCATCTTCGAAAAACATAGGTTTTTTATTATTTTACGGCTGAATATCTATTAATGTCGGGGAACGCACACTACATAGCGCCCCAGTTTGCCTCCTCGCCCCCTGGCTACGCCCATGATTGGGTACCTACTACAGAGTATTAGTGTCCATTTTGGAGTGTCAGTGAATTTGGTAAATTCTGTATGTAGGGTGTGCCAATTCACAATTTCTTCTTCTGTATTCCAGAGCGGAGTATCCTAACACTTTTCTTTTTATCGTCCTATATTTATAATGATGTGTAGTACCGTATGGTAAACCTATTTGGTGTGTTCCTGTTGGTTGCCTGTGGTTGTATAGTGTCTGTCCAATCAGTGAATGTTACGTTATTAATTGGAATAGGTTCTCGCTTTGGAAGCTGCGAAAACTGACACTTTTCAAGTTCTTATGTTTTCTTACTTGCACGAGCAACGTAACCACTTCCGCACATGTTTTTCTTCATATTATCATTCAAGGGGTGAAAATGGACACATACAGGTGTTTGCGATTGTTAAAAGCTTGTATTTGCAAGGGGTAGGACCGTTGGTCTGACCCTAGTGATAAAAAAATGTGCGAAAGAGCCTAAAATTGAAACATTACCCAGGTATCTGCGGTGCTCTTCATCCTCTCCAACATTTAGATTACTGCTTGACCAAAATTCCTTTTTTCTGTCCAAATTAATGTATTTCTTCTTTTACCCTCGTGCACCATTCTCTCGATCTTCATTGTTTCCTTCATGCTCTTCTCGATCCGGTTGTTTTCTTCACCCCCCCCCCCCGATATCTTCCGAGTCCAGCAGTCCTCTCGCATATTTTTTTTGTGCGGTACGTTTGTCAGTTCTTCGATGTTCGACTATCAAAATACATTCTCGGTCTGGATTCCGCTCTTTTTTATTTTCAAAACGACCCCGCATATCCATGAGCCATAACTAACTCCAAACTCAATGATTGATGAAAACCAAACTTTGCGATCTAGGGTTAACAAACGGTTTTTATTGAGTCATGAGCATTCTAAGATTCCGTTGAAGACTTGGTATGGTGGACTTGAGATGATGTATATCAACAACAATAGGAAACAGCGATTTGCCGATAGGAAACGACCCTGGATTCTGAAAACACGTGTGACTGTTCCTTAAAGGCACAATGTTATATCTAATGCGCAAATTGTTGACTATTGTTGATATACAAACATAACCCGAGGTCTAATCTATAGAAGGTACCCAACAAACTGCCGTGAGCGTAGCCAGGTGGAGGGAGGGGGCAAACTGGAGCGCTTGCCCCAGTAGACAGAGACTGAAGTTATACTGTAGTGTGCATTACCCGACATTAATAGATATTTCAACTTTAACACAATTTAAAAAACCTATGTTTTTTGGAAATTCCACGCAGTTGTGCGATTATTTTGATAAATATGTTTTCTAAAGAAAAGTTGTATGGGACCTTTTTATAGAAAATTTAACAAGGAACATGTTATGTTATTTGCATTTTAGTCCTATGGTGAGTATTTTTTTTAGATAACTGCGATTTAGCTAGTAAGGATCGGTTATGAAAGATAAAATAACGAAGGCCACGTTCTTTGAAATTTACACGCATTTCTGCGAGTATCTCGGTAAATATGCATTCTAGAGAAAAGTTGTAAAGGATCTTTTTTATAGAAAATTTAACTAGGAATATTTTATGTTACATGCATTTTGGTCTTGAAGTTGATATGTTCCGGGATATTCGCGGTTTTTTTGTAAAATCTCAGTATTACACATAACTTTAAGGTCAAAGCACCATGGGTTAATAACATCAGATTGAGCTCAGTTTTTTTATGTCGAGTTTCTAGGTCCATTAGAACAAATTCCAGTGCACACTCAATCAACTTGCGAAAACTTGTAAAATAAGGGACACCCTATTGTGCACATTCCTTTTTTATTTTTTATTATTTTATTTATTTATTATTTTTATACAACCTGCCAAGATTAAATAAGCATTAACATATAGTTAGCACAAAGAGTTACATTTTACATGGTCTCCTTAACAATCTTTAAAACTTAAGAAAACCCGTTTCAGGACCTTCAAGACACTTCCATTATGATGAAGATTCCTTAAGACATTTAAACGTGAGCAGACTTCTTGTTTTACAGTCTGTAAGGCTATGCAATGATCAATGAATTTCTGTTATTTCTGAAGTGTTTACAGTTTAAATTTCCCTTCTGACTTGAACTATGCAATGTACCGGTAGCTTTTTCTGAAGTTATGATTTTATATAGGTACGTAGCAGTGCTCTAACTGCGTTTAAAACTCTCTGTATACAACCCCCCCCCCCCGTCGGTATGGTCCTGCTACTCAAAATTCCATAAATCCAGCAGTATATTCAGCGGTCGAATATGTTGGTTGTTAGTCGATTGTCGAAGAAAATACGAGTACATATTGCCAATTTGCTTGGCAGTGTGAATCAAAATCAACATCGTTCAACACAACCTTGTTGAAACTCGGTACTACTCCCCTTCCCAAAATTTGAATCAGCACAACACGTACGCAGCAAATGTTGACAGTCGCAATGTGCATGAGGCATTAGAGTCAGTCAGATGTAGGTAGTGAACATGAATACAAAGCGTTTGTTTACACAGACAAAACAAAACAGATTTTCTGTCTCATTCTTATTAAAATTACAGCAGTGTTTCATTAATCATATGGGCAGTGTTGCCACTGCTTTACAAATACTCGCTTATGAAAAATGTGCCTCCTTACAAAAATAAAGAAATTAATAAGTAGAATACAAAATAGGAGTACGACATGAAAATAGATACCCTAAAAAATAAAAATCAGACTAGTAATATGTACACAATAACATTAATTAATTCTGATAAAAGCCAGTAAAACGAACCTAACATTTTCTCGGTGGGTTGAGTTTTGCTGAATTGGTTTTGAGTGAAGGTTCGCTGGACTGGAGCATGTATTTAGGTTTGATCCGATTGATTGAAATCCTGCTCTTTCCTCCATCCCGTTCTGCTGTGACTGTTTTATCATCCCTTTGTGCGATGAGATATGGACAGACATATGATGGCTGTAAAGATCATTTAAGAGTGTCGACTCGACATAGGTATGCGTGCAGATCTTTAGTTACACGGGTACATAGCCCGGTGTTGTTCCATATCATCTGGCGTAGTCATATTTCCTTCAACCGGGGCTGGTGTAAAGCTTGTTTAGGAGTGTCGTTGACTCGACATAGGCATACATACAAACCTTTAGTGACACGGGTACATAGTCCGGTGTTGTTCCATATCATCTGGCGTAATCCTATTTCTTTCAACCAAGGCTGGTGTAAAGGTTGTTTGGGCATGTCGACTCGACGTAGGCATGCGTGGAGTTCTTTAGTTACCCGGGTACATTGCCCAGTATTGTTCCATATCATCTGGCTTTGTCATATTTCCTTCAACCAGGGCTGGTGTAAACAGTGATGGAAAATATAACGTAACCAAAACGAAATAACGAAAAAATAACGGTATTTTTATATGCTGGAAAATATTACATAACAGAACGATATTCTCTAAAGAAACGAAACATGAAATTAAAACGTAACTAAATTGACTTCAAATAACGTAATAAATTTGAACTTTGAAACAGAACTGAAGAAACAACGAAAACAAAAATTTTTCCATTATTTATTTTTTTGTTTATTTTTTGAATAGAGAACAAGAAAACGGACCTTAATCTTATTGAGTTTAAACAGTTATGTCTGGTTAGACTGGTGATAACTGATAACTGAACCAAGCTCCAGAAGTAGTCCAGATTCTGACTAATTGTTTTCTATGATTTTGTTCCAAGCATGCCATGGCAGCCTATGTACTCCTATTTTTGTATAGGTAGGTAGATAGATATACCTACTTTCAGTTTCAGCTTTTATGCCAGGAAGGAATTTGCTGTAGGTAAACTGTAGAGCAGAATTTGAAAAACGTAACAGAAAACGGAAAAATAACGTTTTTTAAACATTTATAATGGAATAACGAAACAAAATAAAATGATTAAAATTTTATGACCCAGGAACGAAAAAATAGCATAACCTAAACTCCTAGAAATAACAATAGCGAAATAAAAACCAAAAATATTTGTATCTAAATACCGTTATAAAAACATAATGAAATTTCATTTCGTTTTCCATCACTGGATGTAAAGCTTGTTTAGGAGTGTCCTTGACTCGACATAGGCATACATACAGATCTCAGTGACACGGCTAAATAGCCCGGTGTTGTTCCATATCATTTGGCGTGGTCGTATTTCCTTCAACCAGGGCTGGTCCAAAGCTTGTTTGGGCGTGTCAACTCGACATAGGCATGCGTGCAGATCTTTAGTTACACGGGTAAATAGCCCGGTGTTGTCCCATATCATCTGGCGTAGTCATATTTCCTTCAACCAAGGCTGGTGTGAAGGTTGTTTGGGCATGTCGACTCGACGTAGGCATGCGTACAGTTCTTTAGTTACACGGGTACATAGTCCAGTATTGTTCCATATCATCTAGCTTAGTCATATTTCCTTCAACCGGGGCTGGTGTAATGGTGTAAAGCTTGTTTAGGAGTATCCCTGACTCGTCATAGGCATACATACTGATCTTCAGTAACACGGCTACATAGCCCGGTGTTGTTCCATATCATCTGGCATAGTCGTATTTCCTTCAACCAGGGCTGGTGTAAAGCTTGTTTGGGCATGTCAGCTCGACATAGGCATGCGTACAGATCTTTAGTGACACTGGTACGTAACCCAGTGTGGTTCCATATCATCTGGTGTAGTCATATTTCCTTCACCCAGGGCTGTTGTAAAGCTTGTATAGAAGTGTTGTTGACTTAATGTAGGCATGCATACAGATCTTTAATGACACGGATACATAACCCGGTGTTATTCCATATTATCATCTGGTGTAGTCATATTTCCTTCGATCAGGTGTAGTGTAAAGCTTGTTTGGGAGTGTCGATTCGACATAGACATGCGCACAGTTCTTCAGCAACACGGGTGCATAGACTAGTATTATTCTGTGTCATTTGGTATAGTCTTATTTCCTTCAACCTGGGCTGGTGTAAAGCTCGTTTTTGAGGAGTGTCACCTCAAACGTAGACATGCGTACAATTCTTCAATGACGCAATAGTGAGATCTTCGTGATTCAAAGTAGTAATAACTTCGAAAATCGAATTATGTATTTGTTTCGGGGGTTATATTCCCCGGCGACCTAATGTTATGAGCTTTATCATCTGAAAATTCTCCATAAAGAATGATAAGACTTAGCTGACATTTTTATACTAGGAACCATAATTCTTGAATTCTAATGCTTCTTGTGAACAGATCTTGAGTTGATGCAAGAAGTCTGTAGTCCCTTTTTCATACCTAGTATTCGCTAATAGACAGATGTTGTTCCGTGTCATCTGGTGTGGTCGTATTTCCTTTGACCAGGGCTGGTGTAAAGCTTGTTTAGGTGCATCAACTCGAATGTAAAAATCAATTAGAGCCGGCCAACACAGTTTCCTTGAACTGCTGCGTTTCTGAAGATGTATTGCCTGCGGTTGTGGCGTGCACTTCTGTAGGGGTTGTATTCACGGCTGAGATTGCCGTTGAATCACCAAATATTTTGCCATGCTCTTTATCAGAGACTTCTGATACCTGATGAAGGTTATTTTCAATGTCGTATATCATTTCATGGAAAGAGGCTGTCTTATTTCGTCAAATTTCGCAAAGTTTGAAATATTAGAAACTTTTCCTCTCGATCTTTTGCGGGTAAAGTGTCCTGCGAGTGGACGAGATGACTTGAAAATGTGACCATACTTTAAGCGTATATGCGTTTAATGATGTTGAGTACAGGCCCGGCGTTGTTTAAACGTTGTGGGTCCGCCTGTACGTGCTTTTTATACGATTTGCTTCTTACATCTAAACTTTTGGATTACTAATAAAGAGAAAGCATTAACATGCAATAAAATTTTCTCCAGATTTAAGAATTATCTATTATGCTCGTCAAAAGACAGAATTAATTAAAGAGCGATAAATATGGCAGCGGTCGAATATAACCGGACAAGTTAGTCCTTTCCTGTTCTGTGTAAACGTCGGCGTTCGCTTGCGGTTGTAAATTTTTAATTCCGATCGAGTATGATGCCGTTATCGCGTGGCTAGCTTCGAAATTAATTCGATTTCTGCGACTGAATTCGAAAACACGTTTGTACACGCCTTTTCGGCATTTATATTCACTCCGTGTTCGACCGGTACGAAATCACAAATATCTTTTACATTTCCTCGTCGCGGTGCGGACGACTTGCGGGCAAAAAGCGCAAAGCGAAGCGAGCGCGTCTTAGAGCCCGCCCGTGCTATTCCGTGCTCGGAGATAATTTAGCCCGTGGGATTGTATAAATGAAAAGAAAGACCGAGCAGCAGTCTGCGGTGCGCCGAGGATTACTACCGGAATAATTTACGGAATGGTTGATAGAGAAGAGTGTTGGCTGCTCACGCAAAGTTTTTGGTGCCTTCCGGCCAGGCATCATCCGACGCTACATTCTGCCAGCGCGGCGTTCTATTCTGAAAAATGGTCCTCTAAGAATCCCTAGCTTTGATGGGATTGTCCTCCAAGAATTCAAATATGGACCGTTTTTATCAGCAATGGGAGTCTGGGAATTCCAAGTTAGTCCGGGCAAGGGTATTGACTTCGGCGATGAACTGCGAAGAGCCTAATTCCTAGTGCATCGCGTCGCCGAGCAGTTCGGCTTATGGTCACCCTGGACTCAAAACCAAGGTGACAACTGATGGTAGTGATGAGAAAATTCTAAATAGCATTTTCTGGCGTGAAAACGTTCACGTGGAGTGTGACAAATTTCTTATCATTAATGTCTTTCCTTTCAACCTACCCCCTCCCTCTTCCCCACAATATACGGATGCTGTTGAGCAAAAACTGCTCAAGCGACAAAATCTGTTTTTTGAGAAAACGTAACATTAAAAGCCAATGAATATTCCTGGTTTACGGACATGGCGTTTACTGATAGGTGTTTTTCAACGTGGATACACAATTTTGTATCGGGGGTCCAATTAAAAAAAATACTACTTTTTACACATACTAATAACTCATTTTGTCAACAAATGTCGCTTGAGCGGTATTTGCCTAACATTGTCCATAATATGTACACGAAAATGTATCCTGAACGGTCTAGTAAATAGTAGAGACCAAATTTAATTTAGTGGATTGTCTAGTATATGTAAATATTAGCGGACATCCTTGTCGATTTTTTGTACACAAGCGGAGGACAATGGCCTCCAGACTTGCTTGGGTGACTCCGTGTGTTGGCGGAATATATTTCACAAACTTACGCTAATATTACATTGTGTTTAATGGGGTTCCCTGCTAGGTCGGCTCATACCCATGGAACACTTTACAAACGTCGTACCAACATGCATTCTCAACGACGACTACTATTGCATTCGCGACGACGATGGCACTCGCCGATGACGAGGGGTGAGGCTGCCACCCGTTCGGGCCCTGCCTTACTAGGAGGATGTAGACCCTGTCTACACACGACGGAATTTGCAACCTCGCCCACTCGTGATCGGCGACTTTCTTTTTCTTCTGCCGCACTCCTAGTGGCCACGGTGTTGACAGGCGACCTCTTCTGGCCTCTTTGGAAGCTGCTCTCACCTTTTTCTGGGTTCTTTTCATCATCGATGCAACCGCTGGGGGCAGCCTCTTCTGACTATTTTGGTAGTCGTCCCCACCCTCTTCCGGGGTTTTTGGCTTCCATCTGGTCCTACGCACCCGCGTCTCCAATCGTCGACCCTGAACCTACTCCTAACCAGATATTTCACCAATCTTTCGAAGATTAGTAGGTCTAAGGGAGGTGTCAATCGCCTTGATCACGGCCGCCCCTTTTGTGCTGACACTGAGGTACATTCGGCTACATAGGATATCACTTCTTCGTTTGATCTTGTTCAGTTCTGTTCTATGATGCTGCTCGTGTACCCAGTGGTGGTACAACGAGTCGCAGTAGTAGGGGAGAGTAGTCTAAATTGGACCGTTTTCACTTTAAACCGTTCTCGGCTGCATTTGACTAGAATTCAAATCTGAATATGTCATCATTATGAGTCATTATTTGGCTACATTTCATCAAAATTTGGAGGCCAGATGGAGAATTAGGTGAGCGGGGAGATGAGTTTGAAGACCAAAATCTGTAAGTGGTCTAATTTAGGAAACCTATGCCTAAGCTGGACCATGGTCTCTTGAGTTGGACCACCTTGTTTCTTAATTTGTACGTCGAAGTCCTACACGAACGGAAGTCTCCAAAGTTAAACCAGTCCAATTTAAGAACTACTTCATTTCTACATAAGTCTTATCTCAAATGCAAATCCGTCTCGTCAAGTGACTTTTACAGTTAGCGGTAAACGATGAAAAATGTACACACAAGGGGGCGCGCGAATGCTCCTTGATAACGCACTAACGAATACACACAGCGCGGGATACTCCCTATTGATGATTGGGACTAGGGAACAAGTGAAGAGGAATTCGGGGGACTGGCTTCCAACCGACACACCGAGGGAAAAGTTGAGGGGCTGGGTAACAGCCCGCGCACCAAGGAAGTAGAATGGGGGCTGGTTTCCAGCCCACATACCTCAGGAAGGAGATCGGGGGACTGGTTTTCAGCCCGCACACCACAGAAAAGATATCGGGAGGACTGGTTTCTAGCCCGCACACCACTGGGAGGTGATCGGGGGAGGAGCTGGCTTCCAGCTCACACGCCGAAGTAGCAAACAGGACAGCGAATCAAAGCAAGAAAGGCGGTAAAGCAGGAATAGCTTGTCGCAATAAGCTTGCCGGAGATGGCTCGACTACCCCTCATTTCTCCGGGTAGTTAAGTATACAGTAGCAACCGACTTTGTCCGCGAGTAGCAAAAACCACCCTCGTGACACGAAATCACTTTCGCAGCACGAAACTGTTCTCGCAATAGCCGAAACATGAGACCCGGTTTCGTGACGCGGCGCTCGACTCCATTTCTAGCGGTGGTGGAATCTTGAAGTATTAACTTGCCCGAGTAGACAGAGTACGCGCGTACATAACAAAATAAAATTCATTAAGTTATGGTCGTCATATGGACTCAGATACGTTACATCTCATGTCACCCACGCCGAATTATCATTATTAGAATTTAGAATAGGTACAGTCTCAGTTATCACTGTTTGATTTACAACTGGCGCAGACTGGGAAGGGTAACTGCCCCTCTCAGAGCAAAATATTTTTACTGAAAATACTCCAAGAAGGTACTAATATCTAGGTACTTACGAATACGTTGCTAGTTTCGCGATTTAGGTAGTGATTATGATACCATGAAAGAAATCGACACTCACCTGAAACAAATAAAACACGGTACGTTAGAACATTGAAAGTGCGCTTCGAATACCCATTGGAATATAAGAGGAGTCTGGCCCAGATACGGCGGAAAATAGTTTACAAGAAATATGAAAGTTGGGAGAAGAACTGTGAAAGAGTCATTACCATGGATATCCTCATCACAAGGGTAGCTTTCGAAAGCAGTTCATAGATTGTGTTATCTATTCTCTCATCTCTTTCAGTGCCTCCATTATACTTCTGGTAGTTAGTTCAGCACTCTTAGTTATGTCGATTAGCTCATCTTGATTAATGCCGCTTCGAAAGGCATGCGTGCAATATTGCAGAGTTACTCCTTTCCCTCATTTAAATATGCCTGCATTCATTATTATTCTACTCATAACGTGAAGCCTACTTCCGTCGCTTTCTTCAAAAAGAGAAGTAAGTCTCCATCTCCAACTTACGAAGTCCAGTCGTTCAAAGGGAGAATGGAGTACCATTGTGCGGGGAAGGGGTTGAAGCTAGAGCACTGCCTACTTCTATGTCTGTCTTCCCAAGTCTGTTCAGAGGCGAAACTAGAGTGACAGTGATGGGTAAGAGGGGGTCTGGAGAAGGGGGGGGGATGAAACTCTAGAACTGCTTCATTTCGTGTTGTAATGTATAAACCAGCTTATTGTATCTCAGCTGAAAACGTAACTGTCGAAAGCCTCCTTGTGATTTGTTTTGGGTTATAAATATTCGGATGTACCATTCATATATCATACTTTACCTCTGGTTCTATACAATACCTATTAATCAAATAAATTGCAGAAGCTCCGAATTTGACTATACGCCGTGAGCAATGGTCTGCGGACTATCTACGGCTGCCTTTCTTTGGACTGCAAAATCAAATCTGTGTGAACGTCTCCGGGGTCCACTGATGATAAGAGCAAAGGCCAGTCCGAGGTAATCTCGTAAAAAACGAGCGAGGAAGCGTTTTTGTTTTGATTTTTGTTTCGATGCAGTCGTATAATGAGCAGCGGTGCGGTGGCATGGCGCGGTGATTAATTTAATAAATCAAAAATATCAAAGTATCTCGACAGCAGTGTTCCGTGAAATCCGACAGCCAGTATAAATAACGTAATAAGAATACGTACGCACGCGAATCGTACCTGATACAGTCTTACAGAAAGGCGATAAATTATTGCGTATAGCTAAGTAAATACCCTCCGGGGAATGAAGTGGAAGGGTTTCACGAGCCTTGTTAAGGATTTCCATTTTTTACCTCTAACTGAAATTCTAATTACCTCGGCGTTTCATTCGCCGAGCTATTCGCTATGTGTAATGCGTTTTTGTTTTCCGAGCCGGGGTTCCGATATAGTTACATCTTTTTCGCCTAGAGCTCCCAATGTAGGACTATGGAAGTTCCTTGGGATGAACTGTATCTTTTGAATCTTACTCGAGTAGAACAGGAAGGTCTGTACACATTTTAGGTATCCGGAATGGTTGACTGTAAAGTGGCGTAAGTTGGCATTTTTGAAGTAGGAAAAGATAAGATTTGCATCTCTAGTATGGTCTCTTTTCTAATTTCACTCTCAACCCGAGTCCTAGAATTCGCCCTTTCGAGCATTACCTCAGAGACGTCGGGGAGGCTGTTAGGACTGCCTTAGCCATCTTTTCATCCTGCCGGAAAACCGGGCTAGGTCGAAATGTAGCGAGTTTCTACATGGGCTCGAACTCGGGACCGATTCACGGCCTTTTGGCTAAGATCAAAGTGTACTATCTCTACTGATAATCCTTATTTTAGGCACTCTGGCTTTGCTGTGGGAAAACTGTGCCTATAATTTCTCATTTTTATTACAGTTTAAGAGCAGCTGCGGAAAGATGAAGTCTTGCGTGCAATTCTGAAAGAACGACTAATATTTGGTTTTTGACTCTCGTTGGTGACACCTGAAGAAATCAAATCCAAAAACTAATCTCCATTCAAACTGAGCGTTCCAAGAACCTGAAAATCAGCTTTCATCTCGAATCTCGTTCATCTCATTCTCCCTCTCTTGTTTTCAAACCATACTGTGAGGAAATGAAGGGTTCAGAGATGTTTTATGCTCTGTGTCTCTGAGAATGTTCGGAATTTTTTTGAGTTGAATTAATGTTTTTAGTAATTTTTTTTCTTTCGAGCATTCGACTTCTTTCACTGATTTGAGCCCAAACTCGAGAGTAAAGACCGTGTTCAATTTTACCCTATGGTAGCGATCTTTCTAGTACATATAATAAATAAAAACTGGAAATATTTTAGTGGGGACTGTTTTTCTACAACAAAAACCAAATTGCGGAATACTCCGAAAATAGTGACAATTTTTTCAAAATAAACACCACCTGAATATCTAGCTTCCATTTTCATCGTTCACTTTTTT
The DNA here is from genome assembly GCA_031841125.1 of Acanthococcus lagerstroemiae. Lineage (NCBI taxonomy): Eukaryota > Metazoa > Arthropoda > Insecta > Hemiptera > Eriococcidae > Acanthococcus > Acanthococcus lagerstroemiae. Next base: position 24,679,571 of record CM063109.1, read on the forward strand.
CACTGTGGAGTTTGGAAATGTTGAAACCTTTCATAGATATCTTCATTATCAACCTGCATCGTTACACTTACCAAGACAAGAAAGTGAGAGGCGAAGGAAGCCTGGTCCAGCTGTGGGTCACCCGAATTCCAAGTTAACGCTGGGTGAGCGTTGCCTTGGTCGGTAAGGTGTCCCACGGTGGTCCTGATCAGACAGTGCGAATCCACGTGAAGGAGAAATGAAATGGGGGCCAGGGCCAGCCTCAAAACGTTCCCTCTGGTCGCTGACGCGATACTTGAAAGGGTAGTTTCCGGGGCCAAGAGTGCCGTGTCTGGGGAGCCACCTTGGCATGTGTGTATCGCCATACACACTCCATCAAACAATAATTCCTAGCTTACACCATCATAGATTCAAATAGTCAGATCATTCAAATGATGACTCGCCTAGAGTCGCTCTGTGACCGAGTGGTAACGTCTCCGCGGGCGTCGTCCGATTGCGTCCGGGTCAGTAAGGGGAGATATTAAAGAAAATGAATGTTTTCATTACGGCCCGATGTGGACTTTGATTGCGTCCAGGTTCATAGTTCCATTGGGTCCCAGTCCATTTCGCGTCATCTAGAGTGTACTAAGAGGAGGTGGACCGAACTACAGTTAAGACTTTCAGTATACATCTACATAAATAACTATTATTCGAAATCTGAATAAACCGCGGAGCTGAAAACGTGGAGGTGAGTGCCCAACTTGCCCTGTTCCTAAATGAAGAAGAAAAAGCACCATGTAGATTTAGGTCTTATTTTGGAAAGCTAATAGAATTTTTTGGCCAGAATGCAGCTTTACCCTTTCGCTCCCAATTTCATTTTTCAATTTGATTTTTTTTTTTTTTTTTTTTTTTTTTTTTACTGGAAATTGTTGTATATACTCCCCATAATACGAATTCGGTGTCGGAGAATTTTTCACTCTTTCTTGGGCCTCCAGTGAACCTTAGACAGCGTATGTCCCACTAGTAGAGTTATGAGAGTCATAAAAATTATTTCCGAAACAACCACGCTATCTGCCGATACGTGAGTGAGCTAAGATATGTTTCTGTAAGTACTCAACTAGAGGGATACAACTAGCACTGCTTTCAACGTATATTTGACCCAGTAGAATTTTTCAAAAACCGTTGGGACAAACGGTGTGTCCTGTTGGAATCGAAAGGGTTAAGACCACTCACACTCTTAAAGACGCATTCAGATTTCGTTGCGTACTTTTGATAAAGGCTATCTGATTCCGCTAGAACTCAATTAGACTCCTTCAGACTTGTTAAGCCTTCTTAGTCTCTGATGACACTCATACTGACGCCTTTGAGATTTATCAGACCACATTTTGAGGCATGTGAGACTCACTCGGATTCGTTCAGACTTTCTGACTCTATTTAGGCTCACTAAGGATGACTCATCCAGACTCCATCTCGATTGACAAAAAGAGGGTCACAAAGCCTCAGCGCACAAAAAAGCCAAAACTGGGATTTGAGGCAAACGAGTGTTTCTTTTTAAACCAATTAGAGAGCAGGACGCAAACAGAAACGAGAACGACATGCTATGTAGTTGAGGTAATTTCATGATATCACTTGATCAAACATAATTTTATGATGGACGCGATCGAACCATTCGAAGCAAGGGGCAAAAACGAGACGTCATAAGACTATATGAAACAGGCGTGAGGGCTACTTTTCGGACGCAATCGGGCTTCTCCGGACTTCGCTTCGCTGTCCTCCTTGCGTTTCGGGTTCGACTCCCACCAACGTCGGAAAGCTGGAGATATTCGAATATTCCCGGAACAGAGCGACTATAGCATCAATTGAGGTGGAACGATAGAGCGCCCCCTGTAACATCGCCAGTTTCTACGAACAAGGCATTTCAATCATAGGGCATGTTACCACCAGATCAGAAAAATTCGGTACTGCGCGTGTACACGTCGTGGACAGCTTACTTAACTAAGCGAACTGCGGCTGCGCACTCTTCGGCATGGAAGAGGGAAAACTCTAACGCGACAAACTGGAGGGAAAACAAAGGCAAACTACCCAAATAACTCTGCTCAGGAAAATCACGCAACTGCCTGAAGTATATAGAATGAAGTGCCAAGAAAAATATGGGTGGTACTTATTTCTCCCCCCCCCCCCACGGAGAAAGAGAGCGGTGTATTTTGGTATGAAAACCCGGTTCCAGATTCATGAAACGAGCAGAAAATATCAAAAAATGGACAAAACCTCAATATTGAGCTACGTTATCAGCAGTGGCGTGCATTACAGGCAAGCGAGGTAAGCGCCGCTTACCTTGAAAATTCCCGAGAAAATAAGTTTTCATATACAATATCAACTTGAACTTAAAATATAATGAAACCCTGGGAAAAACAGTGACTGTATTGACGCTTACGCTTAAGTATATTATAATAAATTCACAGAAGATGTATACTGTTTGACATTCGGCAATCCTCATACATGTATTTGTACAGGCCAGCAAGGTGTGCGTCGGATCTAACGCTTCTTTTCCATACTGCACGTATCATTGCACGACTTACGCTCCACCTCTGTGTTTATCACCAACACAAAAACACACTAGCATGTTCAACGCGACGAAACCTGTGCGTTTGGTTGCGTTCTGGAAGCGCTTCCGGCTTGGCTTGGCTACACACGAACGTTGAAGTTGACAGTGAAACGTGATTATGTTCTTCCACTAGTCAACACGTTATGTTTGAATTTTCGCGGCTTACTCTTAATGAACAAGTAGAAATTTTATTAATGGTGGGAAGCCTAAACCAGAATTACCATTTTTAAAAACTGAGCAAAAGAGAGATGGTTCAAGTTAAACTAGACATTGCCACATAGCGCAATATGAAAACATTTTGTAGTTAACCGGTTGTGAAGATGGTGGGAAACTGTTTTATTGGCCATATCTATTCAGGGACGTACCGATAGGGGAGAGCAACTCCCCCCTGTGAGAATTTTTCACTCAGCACTTGTGAAAATTTACAATCTCAATCAGGGGGAATTGAGAAAATCACAATATTTAGGCCACGTACTAAGGGGCCCCAAATACGGACTCCTCAAGTTAATAATAGAAGGAAAAATCAACGGGAAACGATCAATAGGAAGACGCCAAAATTCGTAGCTAAAAGACCTCAGAAGATGGCTCGGCTGCCCGTCCATCGAGATATTCAGCCGCATCAGAAATTCAAATTGCCATCTGGATAACCAACCTCCTTTAGGAGACGGCGGAAGAAGAACAACTCAGAAGGTTTTTTTTTGCTTTGATACTTGGGAATTGAGTTTCAAAGTGGGAAAAGTCCATTAAGTCAAAGGTTTCCTTTTGCTTTGTACTTGGTAATTGTAAGTTGAGTCACTTGGGACTTTCACAATTTTTGCCTCCACTCTGGAAAAACTCTTCGGTGGTACGCCCCTGTGTCTATTATTCGCCACAGAAAAGAATAAATGCATATGGAATGATCCTACACTGAATAAAACAATTTGAATAATTTCATCAATGTCGTTTTGTGGTAGCACATTTCATACTTTTATTCTGACTTTTACTTCACCTCTACGCTTATCGCTTACCTCCTAGGAAAAATCACCGCACGCCACTAATGACAGCTATTGAAAAAGAAAACCACATGTTCGCCAATAGCTGTCAGGAATGTCCTCTGTTGGCGACTAGTTACCAAAATTATTTTCTAAAAGCTGACACTGACAATGATTATTCTATTGGGAGTGAATTATTAAGCAGATTCAGGTCTAAAAAGTGTATGAATGTAGTCAACATTTTTTTCTCCCTTTTTATTTTACTGTAGGTATGGCCAAAAAATCAACGAAGTAGGGAGAAAATATCATTGCTCAACTACAATCTGGAGCAAATGACAAAAGCCCTGGAGGATGTTGAAAAGGGAATGCCATTCAAGGGAGCCGCTATAAAACATGGTATTCCACAGTCTACACTGAAGGCAGAATATGAAGATAGAAAATGAGGAATATTAAACGGCACGAGAAAAAGAAAAGGTTTGCACGAGAAATAGTGCAGAAGAAAAAAATGAACGAGATTAGAAAAGGGATTGCTAGAGATGACTCACGCACGAGATGTTAACAGGTTTCCCCGAGAAAAGTATACTTTCCAACGGGAAGCAGGTGGATCATGTATGAAATACTTTCAAAAGAGGAAGCGGCCGATTTCATCCTGTCCAGAAAAGGTGGATTTGCTGGCCAGTTAAAAGAGGATGTTCACAGCCTTCAGGCATCTTCAGATCAAGCCACATTTACCAAGCCAGCGCATTCTTCTTGAAGAAATGGCGGAAGAAGAAGGAAAGCTGTGTTTTTGATTTCGTTGAATACCTTGATAAAGTATGTTTCCGAAAGTATTCAGATTGCTATAAGGGAGCCGATGAACACTATCCCTCTACCAACAATGGTGTTGAAGCGACTAATTAAAATGTGGACAGTGGTCTACCACTGGGGACTCTCGAATTCCCCCATGGTACTGCACGACAAAGAGAGTGGCATGCAGTATTTCACCACATTATCCAGGATGAATACAGCAATTACGCCAAACATTTTAAGCATGTATCAAAAACGTTCTGGTAAATGGGCTGATTTAGATGATTTTAAGCCTTGGTGAACGGAACTTTGAACCATAACAGTATCACGTTCGAGCGTTAAATGTACATGCCCATTTTATGTAAAAAATGGACAGTGTAAACATGCGCTAGGCCTTCAAATTGGATGGAAAGAAGTGAGCGTACCATTGGAGGCTAAAAGTATCCCTCTTGGACAGAAAAGGTAGAGGAGGAAGAAAGCACTAATTGTGCAATAGGCACTGCAAATTTTTTCTCGTGTACAGTCATGTAGTGCGAAATAATACTGTTCGTTTGCATGTGTATTTTTACTGAGTGTGACAATTGATTTCGCCTGCATTAGAATAATATATAGTTCAAAATTTTTTTCTTCTCGTCATTATTCATTTTTTCTCGTTAAATATTCCTTCTCTCGTTCATTATTTATAAATGCTGCTCAATCACTCTTATTTTTCTCGGACCGATAAATGGGTCCCATGAAAAATATGAAAAAGATAAGATGGGGCCAGAAACAACTCTTGCCTAAGAAATATGACAACGATCTCGTTACATGGATTGAAACTTGCTCAAAAAATGGGTTTTCGATAACAGAAGAGCAGTTATTCGCCAGCGTAAAAAAAAAATTGTAATAGAAGCCATAGAACAAGAGAAAGTTGCACGAAAAGAGGAAAGGGAAATGAAGAAGATGGAAAAAGAGGAGATAGAACAGCAGAATAGGAAAATTTCAAAACGAATAGGATCGCTCAAGAAGTTGCGGAAAGTGGAGGAATGTAGCGACTTGGATATGGTGGTAGAACCCCCGTAAGTGCACCAGTATAAGAAGTCGCAGCAGGAAATACGAGTATTTGTCCAGGTGATTACATTATTGGGATCCTAATTTATGACTTGGGACGTGAGAAGAGTCGAGCAAAAACGTTGTAGGTCAAGTGGGAAGGCAGAAGGAGCAATTCAAAGTTCATTTTCTGAGAGAAGGGAAAATTAATTTACCTGATGAAGATGAACCGGGATGCTTTCTTACATTTCCAAACGGGAAAATCACCGCACGCCACTGATTTTCAGTACCCCATCATCATCTTTTCGTACAGTTTCCGATTTTCACCATGTGCAGCACACCCTTCGAATATGTGAATAGGTAGTTCACAGTTACTTCATAGAGCGTATACAGTTTGACAATCTAGGTAGTGTTTAACAGGTTTCCGAGACAGGTTTTCTGTAGGGCAAGAGCATTTACAAAAATTTCAGAAATTATGCGCCCAGTGGCAGTGGACATGTTCAAACCTGCGCTGCGTTAATTGATATTAATTTTGAAAGGACCTAGTACAGGAAAACAATTTATCGAATATTAATAAAATGAAAGTTGATGAAGGGAGACATATTGGAGTCAATGCTGATCTTTAACGTAATCGAATGCTCTGGTGGAGAAAAGTTACGATTTCAGGGTTGCCAGATTTGGTCTTTTTGAAAAATGTTAGTCCTTTTTTTAGTCTTTTTTTTTTTTTTTTTTTTTGCGAATAATTTTTTAGAAATTGATCGATATTTCAAGAATAAGCAACAGATAAGGAATTGGAGGTTCATTTTCACGAATGAAGAATCTTTACTGTTTTAAACATTAAATTATAAGTCGAACGATATGATATTCCGGTGTTGTTATTCATTCTAAACAGATTTCTGTTACAATACTTTTCTTTTATTCTCTTTTCTTCATAACATATTTAGATTATAAGTTCAACCAAAGTGGAATCCCAATTTTGCAATGTTTAATTACCGGTATACCTATTCATTACTCATTAGATTAAGACAACATTTTTTTTTTATTCTTCCTCCTTACTAGATTTAGAATTTTAGAGTCGATGTTTAGCCGAAGTAGAATATCACTTTCGCAATGCTCATTTACCGGTACTATTTCTTAGATAGAAACGATATTGTTCCTTTCAAATTGGGACCTCAGTAATTTTTCATTGTTCAATTACTGGTGGATGCCTATTCCCATATTCAATCAGTCAATCAATCAACCAACCAAACAGCCTTTATTGGTATGAAAAATTGATACACTATTATATAATGTGAAAATAACCTTACATAAATACGCAAGAATTACTAGTCATACCGAGCCCCCATGTCGCGAGCATAGGCCTCCGCTATATTTTTTCCATACCCTCCGGTCTTGTGCCGCCCTACAGCATGGTGTTCCTACTCTTTTAATGATTTCGCTTCCCCAGCTTGTTACTAGCCTACCCTTCTTCCTCTTACCTCCGTACGGAACCCAGAAAGTGGTTCTTCTACACCAGCGATTCTCTTCCATTCTCGCTAAGTGCCCCGCGTATTTTATTTTTAATTTTTTAGTCATAAATATCATTCCCCTGCATTTTGTCTTATCCCTGATAGATTTAACTCTGATTTTATCCTTCCTTTTTATGTTCAGAATACTCCTTTCCACTCCCCTTCGAGTAACGGCTAGCTTTTTGGCTTGAACGTTGATGAGAGACCACGTCTGTGCTCCGTACGTCAATATTGAGAAGATACAAGCCTCCAGCATTTTGATTTTTGAGGAGATTGCCAAGTCTTCTTCAAACACCGTCCTCGAAGTCTAATACTCCTTCCAAACTTGGCTTATTCTTTTATCGATCTCTTCCCTCATTTTATCATTGAAGGACATGATTTGTCCAAGGTTGGTGAACTCCTCTACTTCTTCTAAATCTTCTCCCCAATCTTAATTTTGTCCCCTGTGGTAATGCACATCACCTTGGTTTTGGAGATATTAATGACAAGCTCTGCTTTTTTGCTTACTGCGATCAGCCCGTCGAGCATTTCCTGTGACTCCCCCCTATCCCCACTCAGCAAGACAATGTCGTCTGCAAATCTTAAATGGTTTAAGTTTTGTCCATCGATTTTAATCCCCTTTTCTTCCCGATCAAGTTTCCTGAAAATATGTTCCAGAAGTGCGTTAAATAAATTTGGGGACAGGGGGGTCTCCTTCTTTAGCCCTCTGTGAAGTCGGAACTCGGTTCCTAGTCCTCCCATATTCACATACGCACTCGTATTCTCGTAGTAATTTTCCAAAATTCTAATGATTTTTTCATTAATTCCCTGTTCCCTCAAGGCGTTCCACAGGTAGTTATGGTAGACAGTATCGAACGCCTTACAGAAATCTATAAAGACCAGGTTCACTTCAAGTTGGTATGCATTTGTTTTTTCAATGAGTTGGTTGAGTGTGTGAATATGGTCGATCGTGGCAAAGCCTTTTCGGAACCCTGCCTGCTCGACGGGCTGCGCGCTATCCAACTAGGGGTTTGCCCTATTTTTTATGATCTTTATAGAGACTTTGCTGATGTTAGACGAGAGGCTAATTGGCCGGTAATGGTTTAGTTTGCACTTGTCCCCTTTCTTATGCAGGAGGATAATTTCTGCCTTTTTCCACTGCTTTGGAATCGTTTCTTGTGCAATAATTCTGTTGAAAAGCAGAGTCAATGGTTCAGCTAATACTTCCACAAACTCTTTTAAAGTTTTATTTTCAATTTTATTAGGGCCAGACGCTTCTCCTACTTTTAGATCTATTCACGAGGGCTTAAAGGGAAAAGGCAATATGTCACATTTCATTTTCTCTCAGAAAATCAGCTATAACGTTGGTAACACTGCGTTTTTTTAATTATGCAGCTTCCAGCATTCAGCTAGTTGTTTATGGGGAAGTCAAGTTTTTTGACCTTGTCCAGGCAAGGCTGCTAAAGTCGGAAAACTGAAATAAGATATCTTAAGCCATCGCTATGTTAACAGAGCTCGTATAAAAAACATTATTTTGGTCCCTTTTTGTCCTAAAAAAATTCAAGAGTGATCCGATTTAGCGTCGCTTATTTGGCAACCCTGCGATTTCAGTGTAACTAAGTCACGCGCGTAGGTTCGTCGATGCATTACTTGGGCGCCAAGCAATGATGACCGCGTCGCGTACGGGCACGCTCGGATATGTGTTTTTCAACCTTTAAGTCTAAGTCGGCACAGGGTAATATCCGATTTGGCTGAAATTTTCAGTGTTTTACTTTTTCACCTAAAGGAAACAATTTAGAAGGAGGGGCAAGCGGGGGAAAAAAGTTGAAAAACAAGTGGCATGTCTTAATCCTTGTGTTGACAGAAGTCCAGACGATCTTCATTTTTGTCTGGGATGTCGATAAGCCTGGCATGTTTCGAAACCATCATTAAAGTAAGATAAAGGGAAGGAAGGAAGGGATGAAAAAAAAAGAGAGAAAGGGCGTGCATCACAAATACGAGGCTATGAAAAATCAGCAATTATAACGAGCTCTCGATTGAAGGAAATGTCGGTTCCACGTTCGGGGGAACAGAAATCTTCGAATCGTTTAGGGAAATTAGATCGAATTAATGGACGTTCGACTTTGATATATGCGACAGCGTGTACTTCTCGATATCTTTTTTTTCTTTCTTCCTTTCCTGTTTTCGGTCACGCTCGATATGTTCTGTTTATGAGATGTGTGCGGGTGGGAAAAAATCTAAAACGAAGAAAAAATATAGCGGAAAATAATGAAGTAGAAAAACGTTTTGCCGTGGTTCGCCGAAGAAAGTGTGGTAAAATGCAGTGACACGTGTGTTAATAAATGTCGTAAGCTATTACACGAATGTAATAAATCATCGCGAATTTACTTCAACCGGCTAACATCGTATTTTTTACCTCGTGTATCACGCAATAGAAATAAAATATTAATTTAAGAATTATTCATTTATTACGAACGCGATAATGTTGTCCTTTTGCACAGGTTTGCCTTCTGTTTTTCACTCGTTATTTTTTTTCTCTTTCTCTCTCCTGCTCTGAATGGTTATGTGCTGTGCGTACGTCAACGCAGTTGGAAAAATCACGCGATTGTGTCCGAGTTGAGAACAAATGGCTGAACGCCGGCCGCCTACAAATTAGTCAACGTATTATTAACATAATTGTTGAAATACGAGGTGATTCGGAGTTAGTTCGTCGTAAATTTAGCGGAGTATTTAAAAGCCGGCGCCTCTTTGTTCCACATGCGCTCAGCCTTGCCCAGCCCCGTGTATAGGGGTTGCGGTTTTAAGAATGCTCGAAGCGAGAGCCACAATGTGGTATTTTCGCCTACGAATTCGACGCCGCCGCTGTGCCGCCTCCGCCTTTGTCTCCCCCGTCACCGTCAGTATATTTCGTGTAATTTGGCGGAAAAATAATTGTAATCGGTTGTTTATTCGTGGAAAGAGAGTTCATTATAGGAACGTGAATGTAATTTGAAAATTTTACCTTCACCGCTTTCTTCCTGAGACTTTGAAAAGGCCGGGTTCATTTGGTCTTTTTGTGAATATTGTTCTATGTGACCGAGCCCAATTTTTGCCTTGGAGTTGTATCCGTACTAATTCTGTTATTATATTCCTATTGGAGAACGTATGCAAATTACAGTTATTCCTGAAGGTGTTGGAATTCTGAGGCGCACCCACTTGATAACACTTTTTTAACCTGTTTAGTAGACCTTTCGGCTAGATGAGATCGAATCAATTATAAATAAACTTAAACCGGGTCGGACCCAGGACCTGATCAAATCGAAAATTAAACCCTGAAATCCTTTAAGAACTCTCTGATAGTCCCACTTCAAGCTCTCTTTAATACTGCACTCACTCTGGGAATCCCTCCATGGCAGTGGTGCCAATCTGAGATCAGTTTGTTGCACAAAAAAGGTGACAGAACGGATATCAATAATTACAGATCCATTAGTCTCTCTTCTAACATATGCAAAATGTTCATGTCTGGTTAAAAACAGAATATACAAACTCCTAGATAGCCAACAACCAACAGAACAAGCAGGTTTCAGAAAATCTTTCAGTACTATTGATCATATTCAAGCTGTTAACCAACTTTTAGAAAAAATAAATGAATTTCAATTAAATATCGCAATTATTTTCATAGATTTTAATAAAGCATTTGACTCTTTGTACCATGATAAAATCTGGGTAGCCTTGACATGCCAAGGCATTCCAGAGGACTTCATCTATTTTTTAATGAACATTTACAATAATTCTAAAGCTCAAATTAAATTAGATAAAATATCAAAAAATTTCCAAATCTCCCGAGGAGTCAAGCAAGGGGATCCCTTATCCTCCAATATTTTTAATGCAGTTTTGGAACAGGTATTTCGCCAGCTAAATTGGGGGAATAAAAGTTTTAAAATCAAAGACAGAAATGGAAACTTGTTTGATTATAAATTTTTGAATAATCTTAGATTTGCAGATAACATTGCTTTGATAGGGAGAAACCATACTGAACTGAAAACTATGGTGGATGACCTGGTAAAAGAGAGCCGCAAGGTGGGATTATCAATCAACCAAAATAAAACAAAAATTTTGACAAATATTACAAATTTTGAAAAAATTGAAATTGAGGGCAGGGAGATTGAAGTTGTCTCAGAGTACAAATATCTTGGTCAAACAGTAGCATTTATTAACAAAACAGAAAAAGAATTAAAAATTCGAAGAGCAAATGCGTGGAATGCTTTTTGGTCATTACAAAAAATTTTTAAAAGTAATTTAAAATTAAAATCAAAAATACGTATTCTAGAAAGCTCAGTTCTCCCAATCCTCACATATGGGGCTCAAACATGGGCTACACCACAAAAAAACAAATCTGTAAAATTCAATCTACCCATAACTCCATGCTACGAAGCATTTTAGGAGTAAAACTCAAAGATCAAATAAAAGTAAGTTCAATTTTGGAAAAAACTAATGCCAAACTGGTCTGGGTCCATGCAAAAAGGCTCAAACTAAAATATGCAGGACATATAGTTAGGGACTCCTCTTATAAATGGAACAAAAGATTGACATTGTGGGTCCCTCATGCGGGGGGGGGAGGAGAAGAGGGAGACCCCTAACGAGGTGGTCAAATGAATAGGTTCAAATTTTCGGTCAAAATTGGCCCATGGTGGCCAAGAACCGAAGCAAATGGAAACAGGTGACGGAAACCTATACCCAAAAATGGGCGATCGAAGGCAAGGAGTAAAATCTTGGGGGGTTTCACTTACCTACCAAATGGTTTATGTTAATTTTTTTGTATTCTTTTTTCTATCCTCGCATTGGATCATGGTGTAAAAATAAAAAATAAATAAATAAAAAATTGGAATTCTGAGGTTAATGCTAGTTACCTTGAAAAAGTGATTGTTTTTAATAATGGAAATTGTAGTCTCCTCGGAAAAGTAATAAAGAGTTGTGACAAAAATGTTGGAAAAATAATTTCAATTTTTTAAAATTATTATTGTCGAGCTACGGAGCTACACTCTTGGGCTATGGGCTCGGAAAAGGTTGTTGTCTAAATCTCGCAGAGGTATTCACCAGCCGAAAGGTTGGTGAGGGTGTTGTTCGTGTATTTGTGGGAGTTGGAGAGGGTCAAAATTCGACTATGGGGGACGTGGTGAGCGTTCCGAAAACAGGCGAGGGAGGGGCATGCGAAGAGGTGGTCCACATTGAGAGGGTCTTCATCTTCACAGTGTGGGCAGTTGGGTAATAAAAGTTAGTGAAAAGATGCGTATGTGTGAGGCGTGTATGTCCAATCCTCAGGCGGGTGATGATAACTTCCTCGCGGGGGGAGGAACGTTGGGACGTTGACTAGGGGACAGGTTAAGCTTGATTTGTGCGAGCTTGTTGTGTCGAGAGGCCTAATGTCGCTACTCTTTGAACCACTTACGCAAAATGGTCTGCCAGGGTGTCCATTCTCTGGAAAACCTGGAAAAGTCAGGGAATTTTGTAGAAAAATCGACTGCGAAATTCTGTAAACAGATTTTACCCTATTTCTTATAAAATAATTTTTCCTTCGCTTCGCTTGGGCAATTTTCTTATATTTTTTCTTTCACAGGAGAAGGGCGTGGGTAATACAACCCCCTCTCCTATCGTAGTAGTAGATACAGAGTGTGTTGGTGTGATGAAATCAATTTCAGGGAACCTTTCCCCCTTCATGGAATTACACTAAAAAGTCGAGAAATTTTAATGTCCAATCGGGTAAATGAGGTAAATGGAGATCTTTTTTCCCTCTTGTCAAAGGAAACTCGTTAAACTTTATTTGAAAGGTCGGAGAAGCCGAGGAATTCTGGATTTCAGTGGGGAAAATTGAAAGCGGATCTTTTTTTTTTTTCGCTTGTCAATATTGAAAATTGGTAAAATTTTAGTCGGAATTCTCCGAGTGTAACCCACTCTTCCTCTTCAAATTATGTTCTTCACGCTGGTCCTGAGTACACCATATTCGTAATTCATCAATTTAGCGACGAAATATTTAAGTTCAAATTTAGTTTAAAAATACTTCAAAATTCTTAATTGAAAGATATCTGATTCAATGCAGACACGAACGGACCGGGAAAGTGAAATTTGCCGTTCTTGGAGTTCAAATCTGAAAAGAGAGAGGGGCCTGAAGGATGTACAAATCAGAAAAATGTTCGTGGTTAGTCAATGGAAGAAAATGGACGTCAACTGTATTTGCCCTATCGTACTATTGCGTGAGCTCTCTCATTCTTACAGTTTCCTTTGTTGAAACAGAAGGGCGCAAAATGATATTGCTGCCTTTACTCGTTGAGGAGTAAGAGGTTATCTATAGTTCCTGACCTCGGGAGCGAGGTTACATGAAGTTCTGAAACTTGAAAAGTTTCCTCGTTTTTGACTTGAGCTGTACTCGACTGGTTTTAACATTTTGGTTCATTTTTCATTTGCCGAGTATTGGTCTTTTGCAAGTCGTGTGGTTTCGTATCGCGAAACATATCCTTCGTGGGTGAAAAATGAATAATTGCCCTCCTCGTGCTTATGGAACGGCCATTTCGAAATGTATTGCAATATCGTATACATTCATCGCCCATCGAAAAAATAATTCGTTTTAACGTCGCCGGTTTCGTTCAGTCTGACGAGGAGAAGTAAAATATAGCAATTTTTCAATACGTGTTCGCCGGCGAATGGTTGCGAACCGCACGGCTATACAAAAGAATTTCGGCGTTAACGGCGTGAAACAATATCGTATTACAGCATGCTCCGGTTAGCAAAATTTCGGTCCAATGAGCGGAATCAAATGAAATTACGTCAAATGGCTGCCGGCGACGGCGAATTTTCGAATACCGCGTGTACTCGTTCGATATTTAAAATTACGTTTCAGATGCGATGTAACAGTCGTCGAGCGAAAAGATGATTAATAAATTCGATTCGCGGTATAGTTTGATAAATATTTGCCAAGTCAAAATGTGCGTGTGTGGTCAGTTGTTGAAAATGGAAGAAGGAAGGGGTCAGATTGGCAGCAGAGGAAATTATAGACGATACGGGTATGAAATTCGGCGACGAACGAGTGACGGCTGCGCTGTTTTGTTCCGTGGGCAGATGAATAACTTTTGACGAGTGATCGTGTGTGTGCGGTGTGTCCTGATGGAATGGGCACGATTCGTCAAATAATGATTCGAATCTAGAATCTCTAATCAGAAACGGTTATTTGTGATCCGTGATTCGGAATTATTTCTGAAAACAAGGTGTGTAGATGAAGTGGCGTGCGGTGAGTTTTCCTAGGAGGTAAGCGATAAACGTAGAGGTGAGTAAAAATCAGAATAAAAGTATGAAACATGCTACTGCAAAACGGCAAGGATGAAATTATTCAAATTGTCGTATCCCAATGTAGGGTCATTCCATATGCATTTATTATTTTCCGTGACGCAGTGGCGCAGCTGGGCGTGGGCACGTATGGGCCATGGTCCATGCGAAGAAAATTTGGTCCGTGCGGTTGGCCCACCCATGAGCTGCTGAAAAAATTCCCCCGACGAAGGAACAATCGTACGTGTACTACAATGAGAGAGAAGTATGAACAAATTGAAGTAGATGATAGTGGCAGTGATATTTTCGAAGATGTGGACGAGGATGATGAAATGTCTTCCATTGAAGATGTGGCAGGGCCTTCATGTCGTAAATCATTACCATTACCTGCTGCTCGTGGTCCATCAGATCTGTCCCAATCAATCAATGAAGGGTCAAAACAGCCGGTAATGAGATTTTATCCTAAAACTGCTTATTATGGCCAAGGGTTGCGTTCTTTCACTTCAGAGTGGTACGAAAAATACTCATGGTTAGAATACAGTGTCACGGCTAATGCAGCGTTTTGTTTTTCTTGTCGATTTTTTGTAGTCAATATGGCTGAAAGAAAATTTGTTGAAACGGGTCATAAAAATTGGAAGAGGGCCTCTGAAAAGCATTTCGGTTTTCAACAGCATGCACGCAGTGCAGATCATTTAAATAGCTTTACTAAATGGCAATGTTTTCAAGATTTGTCAAAAAGTAAAGATGATAGAACATCAGCTGTTGCTATAGTGAATGAAAGTCACGCTCGTTTGGTGAAGGGAAATCGGTTGTATGAGTATTTGCGAACTATAGTTCGAGTTCTACTTTTCACAGCCATCAAGGTATAGGTAGATCAGAGGGGTCATGATGAAAGAGCTGATAGCTTAAATGAAGGTAACTTTTTAAATCTTGTGGAGAAAAATTATGATTTTTTGAAAAATAAAATTGAGTCCATGCCTCTTTATGCAAAATACTTGAGTCCTGAAATACAGAACGAATTTTTCGAAATAATAGCAGATTCAGTTTTGGGGAAAAAAGTGAAGAATTGAAGAAAACTTTGTGGTTCACAGTGATAGCTGATGAGTCTAAGGACGTTTCAAAGACGGAACAAATATCTGTTAAAGTCAAGTATTACTTGGAAGTAGGCCCGTATTTAGGCATGAGCTGAAGGGGCCCGGCAGCAGATTTTTAGAGGCTGCCCGAGACGGTAAACAAGAATAATTTTTTTAAAGCGTATAGTTCACTCGAGAAGAGTAAAACGATAAATGAAGCAGACTTTGCAGTTTTACGTTTGACTAAAAAAAGTTCAAAAAATGGAAGAATACGTGTAGCTATGACTATATTTCTTCTCATAGATAGAAGAAGAAGTTGAATACTTCTTTTTAATAAATGATTTTCAGAAATTAGGGATTTTTCATTTCCAAATCACGTTGATCACCACCTACTACATTTTTGCATACTTTGTGACCTCCTGAGCCCCACCTGCTTGAGAAAAGAGAAAAATTTTCGGAGAAAAGGCGCACAGAATTTCATAGCCCAAAAGCGGAAAAAAGCTAAGTGCGGCTCAGCTTGGAAGGCACCATTTATGAAAGATTCCTTGGTTTCCAACCTCACAAAGTTTAGATGCTGAATCATTATGCACGTATATTGAAGGCAAACTCAAGAAATGTTCAGTTGATATGAGTAAATGCGTCGCGCAGACATATGATGGTGCAAGTGTGATAAGTGGCAATGTAAAGGGCGTGCCAGCACGATTCCCTGCATCCTATCCTCAAGCTCTATATGTTCATGTTTTAACAATTGGTGGAATCTAATTTTAGTAGAGTTATGTAAAAATGCAGCTAATGGGAAGGAATTTTTCGGAATTTTGGAATCTCAATATGCTTTTATGTCAGGCTCTGCTATTCATTCCATGTTCCTTGAGCTACAAAAATTGATCAACCCTAATGTGAAACCCGTGGAACTCGAGAGAATATACTACACAAGATGGACATCGCAAATTTCAGCTTACGTTGCATTTAAGAAACTTTTGACAGAAATTTTACTATTCAGTAATAATCTCATAAAACAGAAGCATAATCAAAATTCTAAATTCAATGAAATGGCTTTGTTCCGGTGAAAAATTGTTCATTTTTATTGACTTTTTTTGTGGATGAATGCAATGTTATTAGTTAATTAAACATGAAATAAATCCTTCAAAAAAGGACTAAGTCTAAAATAGGCCCTCGGACCTCCGTTTTTGTGGGTCTACCGAACTCACACACCTCGTAAGTCCTTACCGTCATTGTTCCTTTTTACATGGCCTATGCAAAATTAAAAGCTAGCTCCGCCACTGCCGTGACGAATAATAGAAACAGGGACGTACCACCGAAGAGTTTTTCCTGGGGGCGAGGGGAGGGGGAAAAATTGAGAAAGATCCAACTGACTCAACTCAAAATTATCAGGTTTCAAAGCAAAAAAAAAAAAACCTTGTGATTTGTTATATTTTTTCAACGGACTCAACTTCAAATTCCCAAACATCAAAGCAAAAAAAAACCAAAAAAAAAAAACCCGTTGACTTGTTATTTTCCAACTTGTCAACTCAATTCCCAAGTATCAAAGCAGAAAAACGAAAACCTTTTGACTTGTTGCATTTTCCCGACTCCGCCTGACTGAAATTCTAAATTTTCCCAACTACTGAGTGAAAAATTCCCACGGGGGAGGAGAGTAGCCCGCCCCCTATTGGTACGTCCCTGAATAGACATGGCCGACAAAACAGTTTTCCACCATCTTCACAACCGGTAAATCACAAAATTTTTTCATGTATGGCGACACGTGGAAATGTCCAGTAAAAATCGGACTCCCTTTCTTTTGCTTGGTTTTCAAAAACGGTTTTTCTGGTATTGGCTTACTACCAATAATAAATTCTAATTGTTCATTAAAAGTAAATGGCGAAAAAGGTTTTTCAATAAGCTGAATACGCATTTTGTGGGCAAAAAGAAAATAAACAAATAAATAAAAATGGAGAACATATAATCGGAAGTTAGGAAAATGCGTTTTGCAGTCAAGATAAATAGACTTGCGCGCTAAATTTTGAACAGTAGATTAATAGGGTGGAACGCCAATTCTGATAGAAATGCACGTTAATTTTCGTGAACATCAGTACATCGTGTATTATAGCTAGGATATTTCTTCTCATTCTACCCGTCACAACATGCATCAGTTCAATAATTTTGTGAGTGCGAGTGGCTGTCCTTTCATGACTGTTGAAAGCCTTCAGAATTTCACAGTTAAAGAAGGTGAATGAAAAAATTTTGACGAGTTTAAGATTGTTCATTGCGGTACATAGACGATGACATTACCCCCTGAAAATTCGAGCTGCAGCTGAACCTGTCCTCATTTCCCGAAGCACCTGCTATGCAAACACTCTCTAGGTATGAAAATAAGGACGCACCAAGTAGACGTTTCGATGGAAGCGAAGTCCGTCAGGGACGTACCGAAGAGTTTTTCCTTGGAGAGGGGGAGGGGGGTAAAACTTTTGAAAATCCCAACTGACTCAACTCAGAATTCCCAAGTATCAAGGCAAAAAAAAATAACCTTTTGAGTTGTTGGATTTTTACAACTGACTCAACTCAAAATTCGCAAGCATCAAAGCAAAAGAAGAAAATCGTTTGACTTTGTTGGGTTTACCCAACTTCTCAACTCGATTCCCAATTATCAAAGCAAAAAAAAAACTTTTTTAACTTGTTGGATTTTCCCAACTCGCCTGGCTGAAATGGTAAATTTTCCCAACTGCTGAATGAAAAGTTTCTACAGGGGGAGGGAGAGGTCCGACAGAAGCAAGGAGAGCTCTTTTAGTCCTAGATTAACTCATTACACGGTAGTTTCGTTTTTATTTTCATCTTGACATAGATTTTTCATCGTTATTTAATAAGTACAACGTGATAATATTTTTAATATCATGCTGGTCGATCAGTTTAGCGTGATTCTGATTATTTTACGTGAATATTTTCATTGAATGTGCATTTTATCGTGATTTGTGCTTTTAAAGTGTTTTTTCCTATTTCTTGAAGCGTGCGGTTAAATCCATTTCAATAAAAATCGGAGCATTTAAACACACGAACGCGTTGATTTGTACATACATAGAACATTGATCACATTTCCCTGCCAACGTCGACGTTCGACTAGCCATAAGCGATATTAAAATCGCTTACAAAACGCACAGTTTTCGTCGCGTTAAACATGCTAGTGTGTTTTTGTGTTGGTTATCAACTCGTAGGCGGAGTGTAAGTCATGATAAGCTTACGTGAAATATGAAAAATAAGCGATTTTCGGATCGCTACCCTGATACAAATAAGTACGAATACGTACTAGCTGACTGCCGAGCAGTGAGCGCTTCTGTTTCACCTGTCTCCCCAACCACCGACAGACAGCGCCATATTTGTTTAATGTGAATTTATATAAATGTAATAAGCGGCAATACGATCGCTTCTTTCTTTGCCCAATATTTCGTATCTTTTATTTGTTACAAGTTGATATATTATATGAAAACTTATTTTCTCGGGATTTTTCCGGGTAAGTGGTACTTACCTCGCTCACCTGGAATGCACGCCACTGATAAAAACGTTGTAAACATTTAAACCGAATGTGTGTGCTGGTTGCGCCGAGAAACGTTGCATTCTCGAGTGTTTAGTACGAGTCTGTTCGAGTCTCTCTGCCCCCATCCGATACACTGACTTAGATAAAAGCAAGAGCCTTCAAGTTCCATGTAAATTCGTTCTGTCTTAGTGTTCGTTTCCAAAATCAAGGTGCAAAGCAAATTCAGAATACCCGAGTTTTGCGCGAAGAAATGGAGGTGCTGCCGTAAGATCCATAAATTCGCGTAAGGGAAATAAGGATTCATTCTGGGCAGGCAGTTATTTTCTATCCCTCGGTTTCATTGCACCAGTTCTCTACTGTCCATAAAGGTCGGTCATTGAACCCCTTCACCACCGTCCGAAGGCACCCTCCCTCGGGTCAATACATTATTATGATCCGAAATGCAGCTCTGCCTGTAACTGGCTACGGAATGATAAGGGTTTACAATGTTCGGATGTGGACTAAATCGGTGAGGCGTCTCAATTACGTATTTAATTCGAGTAAAAAAACACGTATGTATATATTATCAGAACTACGTCAGCTCATTGCGAATTCCCTGAGCTTCTCGATCCCAGCGAATTCTAGAGTGAAACTTTTATGACGAATGAAACGTCATCGAAATTGAGCGGCTGTAGATATTGTGCTCTTGCAGCGTCAAAGTTTACTGTTAATCGTATCGCACGAACTCCAAGACGAGCATTGTAACTGTTATATAAC
Source organism: Acanthococcus lagerstroemiae (assembly GCA_031841125.1). Taxonomy (NCBI): domain Eukaryota; kingdom Metazoa; phylum Arthropoda; class Insecta; order Hemiptera; family Eriococcidae; genus Acanthococcus; species Acanthococcus lagerstroemiae. Next base: position 24,699,058 of record CM063109.1, read on the forward strand.
TATAGTAAAACTAATAACACGGAGCTTAGCGAATTAAGAAGTTGAGCATTATGAAGCTTTTGATTATTTTATATATATGTATATGAGAGAATTTTATGTACTTTGAGATGACGTGGTGCTGCAGTACTGCCGAGACTATAAAATTGTTGAATCGTAAAAAAACGAACGGAACTGTAAACGTTCTGAAAATCTAGTTGAAAACTGTGTGAAGGAGTAGGGTAGCTGAAGAAGATAATTATTATTTTCATAAGGTCTGTGCGTCTGTGTTAAAAAGTAAATAAATCTTAACGGGAGTATCTTGAACTCCTTTTTGAGCAGTTCTAATCCAGGTACAAGAAAATTGCTAAGGACCTTTTTTATGGGAAATTTAATGTACAATCTATTGCAAATAAAAAAAAACAAAAAAACAGTAGCTTAAGAGGACAAGCTTCACGGGAAATCGAAAAAATGGGAAAATTTTCTGATATAATTTGTACTAAAATTAATTTTATGAACACACCCTGTTGAACCGATTCCGTTCATTTTTTTTTCTGTGGTTATCAAAACTGCCCTCTACTATTACTTACTGGTACCATTTTTCTGTCTGTCTCCAATCGTGAGAATAAAAAAAAAATTAACATAGAAAACTTTTCAAAATTTGACCTTAGCTCAGTCCCTTCAAAAATGGGCGTATGCAAACATATCTACGCAGTGTCAGGGTAGGTTGCCTACTCACCATGTAGAAGGGGTCATTACAAAAGAGACACCTTGTATTATTATGTATGTTGCATTTTGCATACTAACTTCCTGCGTAGCTACTTCCTGCATAGCACAATGCGAGCGTCCTAGAAACGTCTTTCATCTCCTGCATTCCGTTACATCCAGTACGTAATCTCTTCAAAACCATATTCTTCTTCTGCTTCTTCTTATTCTTATGACTCACTCCCTTTGTTTTCTCCTTCGCTCGGTCAAGCACGACATCATTTGAGTTACAGTTTAGTTACAGCTACGGTTTATGTTTAGCACTCTCGATGAGATCTGTATTTACTATCAATCGATCCGTACGCACGCTCTCTACACTCTTCGGAGGTCATTAACTCGTGCCGCTTTTATCTTGAAGTTACGTGTAATACTGAGATTTTACAAAAAAACGCGAATATCTCGGAACATATCAACTTCAGGACCAAAATGCATATAACATAAAATATTACTTTTAAACCTATAAAAAAGATCCTATACAACTTTCCTCTAAAACAAATATTTACCAAGATAATCGCTATAAGGTGTGAAAGTTTCGAGGAATGTGGATTTTGTTCTTTTTTCTTTCCTAACCGATCTTCACTCGCTAAATTGTAGTTATCTAAACAAATATTCATTTTAGGACCAAAATGTAAATAACATAAAATGTTCCTCGTTGAATTTTCTCTGAAAAAGATTTTTTGCAACGTTTCTTTAGAAAACATATTTATCGAGATAATCGCAAAAATGTGTGGAATTTTCGAAAAACATAGGTTTTTTAATTATTATTTTACGGCTAAAATATCTATTAATGTCGGGTAACGCACATTACATAGTCTCTGTCTACTGGGGCAAGCTCTCAGTTTGCCTCCTCCCCCACCTGGTTGGGCTCTTGACAATTTGTTGAGTATCTACTGTAGAATAGACGAGTAAGAGAACACCAGTACTTGAAAAGTGTCAGTTTTCGCTAAGGACACTATAATAAACATTAGTACTTATATTTTCTCACTTGCATAAGCAACGTAACTACTTCTGCACATGTTCTTCATCTCATTGTTAAAGGGGAGAAGATGGACATATGTAGAAGTTTTTTTTGCGATTGGTAAAAGCTTGTATTTGCAAGAGGTAGGACTCTTGGTTTGACCCTACTGATAAAAAATTTGCGGAAGAGCCTAAAATTGAAACTTTAACTGGGCATCCATAAGCCATAACTAATTCCAATGTTTTTATTGAGTCTTGAGCATTCTAAGATTCCGTTTAAAACTTGATATGGTGGACTTGAGATGATGTACAGTCAACAATAGGAAACAGCGATTCGCCCATAGGAAATGACAATGAATTCTGAGAACATGTGACTGTTCCTTAACAGCACAATGTTATATCTTATGTGCAATGTTGACTATTGTTGATATACATACATAATCTGAGGTCTACTCTATAGTAGGTACCCAACAAACTGTCATGGACGCAGCCAGGTGGGGGGGGGGTTAACTGTGGCGCTTGCCCCCGTAGACAGAGACTGAAGTTATACTGTAATGTGCATTACCCGACATTAATAGATATTTCAGCTGTAAAATAATTTTAAAAAACAATGTTTTTTGAAAATTCTATGTAGTTTTGCAAGTACCTTGATAAATATGTTTTCTAAAGCAAAGTTGTATGAGATCTTTTTTATAGACAATTTAACAAGAAACATTTTATGTTATTCTCATTTTGGTCCCAAAGTTAATATTTTTTTAGATAACTGCGATTTAGCTAGTAAAGATCGGTTATGAAAGAAAAAATAACAAAAGCCACGTTCTTTGAAACTTTCACACATTATTGCGATTATCTCGGTAAATATGCGTTTTAGAGAAAAGTTGTATGGGTTCTTTTTAATAGGAAATTTAACAGGGGACATTTTATATTATATGCATTTCGGTCCTGAAGTTGATATGTTCCGAGATAATCGCGGTTTTTTGTTGTAAAATCTCAGTATTACACATAACTTTAAGGTCAAAGTGGCACGGGTTAATGACCTCAGATTGAGCTCAAATTTTTTAAAGCGAGTTTTTAGGTCAATTGGAACAAATTTCAGTGCAACCCTAATCAATTGGAGAAAACTTGTAAAATAAGGGACACCTACCATGCAGCGTAAGGGAACCAACTAACATTTGTAAACAGAATGAATTATTAGTATCGTTGGAAAGAGCGTAAAAAAATAGAATTTTTCAAAATTGTCGGCCCCCTCCCCAGATTTAAAAGCGTGGATTCTCGTTGAAAAGAGCTTATCAGTAAACGCTGTGTCATATAGTTTCTACATGGCTCTTGAACTTCGAATCACGTGTTCTTAAAAAACAACTTTGCTGGTTGGTTCACTTTCGCTGAATAGCGTCCAAATAAGGGACATATTTTAGTTGACTAACAAGAGCGGAACGTTCTGAAACCATCTGAATCTGAATTATAATTGACGAATAGATAAAGAATTTTTATTTTCAGGTTTTGTATTCCCTTTACAACGTTATACGATCCAATTAGGCCGATCCAAAGTCCCGTGAATTGTTTCGGCGAGTCTATAAGGTTATTTTCATTGCCCTCTCGAAATGTCGTCTGTTTCAAAGTTACCGGCGCAACGATATTCGTTATACGCTGTAAAAGATATACGGTGGTATTTTCGTTTGTGGCTCAATTAAATGAAATATCAATAAAATAGGACGATGCGTTAAGGTAATTGTGTACAGGTTATATACACATACGAACGAGCAAAGTCAAATCTTACTGAAAGACATCGATTTTGCCGTTTTCAGCAGGCCTTTGTATACGCGAGGTCTTGTACAGGTATTTGTACAGGTAAAATTAATGAAATCGAAAAACATTAGGATAATTGAACGCGTATGGTGAGCAATAATCAGCCCGGTCGAACACATCGATACTGTGTTTATATTTAGCTCACGAATAAAAGCGGCACAGCTATACCGAGCAGTGTCAATCACATACATGCACGTGCTTTTCTAAATAACTCATATTAATTGATTGTACTTGGAAAATCGAATGCGAGACGTCTGACTTAGAGGAAGTTGAAGAATGAATAAACTTCTTTCGAGAGAGTGATTCGGCATAATATAAAGTTGTATACTTTCACTCGATTATTGGGCGCAATATCTTAGAATATGAAGTAAAAGTTACTAATACGTAGCAGTGGCGCTTGAACAGGGCAACCCTGACGAGAGGAGAAAGAGAAAGGGGGAAATACCCTGAACCCAGACTTCCAGGGGGCCGGATATTTTTAAAAGGCCTGTATTTCAACGCTTACGGCTATTGTACATCAAATCAGTAATCACTGTAGACACCATGAATTATGTTACATTTGTGTGTTAGGTGGCGCTGTATGCGCCGAGTGCTCAGACTTTGCTGTCTATTGCACTATTCTGCAAGTTGCTGTTAAGGATCAGCTCAGTAGCCTCCCTTTTATAGTCCAAGTGAGAATTTTACTTAGCTCTATCCCTTTGACTTCACTGGGTACTGGATACTCTAGTCCCAATGCTTCGCGTCTTGTCCCGGCTAATGCTGGGCATTGACATATGATATGGATCGAGGTTTTTTCTCTTCTTCTCCACAGTACCTACAGGAGCCGCTTCTTACCACTCCTATTTTATACCACATGTGTTTTGTAGCCCCATTACCGGTTAGTAGTCCGACCATGAGCCTTGCATGTTTCCTGTCAAGCCCTAATAGGAACTTGGCGTACTTACTGGGGACGTCCACTATCAGTGTTTTGCTGACGTTCATGACACTTGCCAACCGCCAGTGCATTTCCGTCTGCTTACTTATCCAAGCCTTTACTTTGGATTTTATGCCGCTGTATGCTACAGGAAGACACGGTCTGGGTGTTGCCAGTTCCTTTGTTATGCCCTCATTCGCTAGCTTGCCAGCAATCATGTTCCTTTTTATGCCGCAATGACCCGGTGTCCATAGTATGGTGACACGGTTCTCCTGAGGAAGGGTGTATAGTATGTTAACACACTCCGCTATGACCAGGGATGTAGTTTGGTGTGACGATAGTACCTTAATAGCCGATTGACTGTCTGTACAGAGATATAGATCTACTTATTAACCAGGCCCCTCTGCTGGCTTCTATCAGTGGCCACCGTGATCGCCATTACCTCTGCTTGGAGGACAGTGACGCCCTCGCCCAGTGCCACTGAACAGTTGTCAGCGCCTTTTGCATTCGTGATTCCGACTCATACACCTTGGTTATTCTTAGAGGCATCTGCAAACCACACATTCTCTTCTTTTCCTAGAATTTTGGACCACCTCTTTTCCCAAGCGTCCCGTGTGGATATTAGCGCACGGTACGGCTTGTCAAAAATGTATTCCATCGCGATTCTATCCTTTGGCATCCCGAAGCATTTGTCTGTCGTCTCCGCCATCTTCCATATCCTTCTGTGGCTTGTTTTATGGGCCTGGAGGTTTGGTTGACCCATACGATAAGCCCCCATTATCGTAGCTGCTTCTATAGCAGTGAAGTGGTGGCAAGGTAAGGAGCCTTTCTAGTGCCTTCGTCGGCACCGTACTCATTGCCCCCATTGTCATCACGCATGCGAGCCTTTGCAGCTAGTCTAGTTCCTCTCTGACTTTGGCCAGGTGGACCCGGCCCCACCACACAATGACCGCATATGTAATTCTGGGGCGTATTACACCGGTATATATCCAGTGCATCATTTTGGGAGAGAGTCCCCAGGTCCTGCCGGCATAGGTGCGGCAAGCCCAAAGAGGCTCAATACCTCTTCTTATTTTATTTGAGACGTGATCCCTCCAGGAGAGTTTTTCATCAAGATATACTCCTAAGTACTGCACCTTTCCTGTGAGGGCTAACGGTCTTCCTTTGTATTGCACCTTGATCAACTCCTTGCCTTTCCTTCTACGGGTGAAAAGAGTGATCTCAGTTTTGTAAGGGTTTATCGATAACCCCTTTTTCACTCACCATTTTCCGAATGATGAGAGAGAGAGAGAGAGAGAGAGAGAGAGAGAGAGAGAGAGAGAGAGAAGACTTATCGGGCTGTAGAATTTGGCCTTACAGGGGTCTCTGCCTGGTTTAGGCAAAAACACCACTTTCACACCCCTCTACGATTTTTTGGAATGTGCCTTAAGGCTTATGATGCCCTGATGACCCTAACGAACGGTCCCATTATGGTCTCTAGTCCTGTCTGTAGGCAGACTGGATAGATTCCATCTGGGCTCTGTGCTTTGTACGGCGAGAATGTGTTTACCGCCCAACATACCCTGTCTGGTGTAACCACCCCCTTCACCATTTCCTAATCCGTTCCGCTTTGCACACAGTCGACTCCTGGCTGCGGCTGTGTGTTTTCCATGATTTTTTCTCCCGGTAAGTGCGTGTCAGTGAGGTGCTCGATTGGCTCTCTCGGGGTGGTGGAAAAACCACTGTCTGGAGTTCGAGCGGCTCTTCCACCCTCCTTTCCTTATTGAGAAGTTTTTGCAGGCGTGCCGTCTCCGGTATCTATTCTATAGATCCCTAGAAACGTCTCCACCCCTCTGTTTTGGCTTGCTCGACCGCCTTTCTATATGCTTTTTGAGCCTCATGATATAATTCCCAGTAAGCCGGTGTATTATTTTTCAGTGTAACCCTCAGCCTTCTTCGAGTGTCTTTCCTACGTTTCCCCAACTCTGCTGTCCACCAGATGGTTTTGCGTGATTTTATCATCTTATGCTGACAGTTCATCTCGTAGGCGTCCCTGAGTGCACCATCCAGTATTGTGCTTCCAGGTCGTCTACGTTCTGAATCCGTTGCCAGTTGTACCTCGTCAGTCTTTCTAAATCATTTTTAAAGCCTCCCCAGTTTGTTTTCCTAGGGTTCCTAATAGCTCTTTGTTCCTCCTTAGGTGCCCGAATCTGGTATTGGATGTATCGGTGATCCGATAAAGACGGTTCATCCAACACTCTCCATCCCTGGACTCGGTCCCTAAGTTTGGAATTACAGAGTGTTATGACTATATTTTCTTCCCTTATTTTTGTGACAAACGTTGGTTTGCTTCCCTCATTCAGAACCAGCAGATCTTGTGTCGCAAGTAGTCCGTTAACCCTTCCCCTCTCGGATTTGTGCCTGTACTCCCCCAAATAGTCTGATGCGAGTTGGCGTCGCATCCGACAAGAAGCTCCAGCTTTTCCCTCACACAGTATTCCACCAGTTCCCTGAGCTCATCAGTTGGGGGAGGGTTCCGAAAGTCGGATGGGAAATATGCTGAGCATATCACTATCTTCTTCTATCTTTTTCTTGTTCCCTCCCTCCTCATATTTCAAAATAGGCGCCACAAGATCCCGTAGGGTAAATCCTGGTATTGCTGTGCAGCTCACTTGATACGTAAATATCGATGCACGTGGTCTTCCTGCATTTTTTGCATAAATGAGGTGCCCCTGTGCCATCTGTATGCCTCTCACATTTGACTGTTTAATATTTACAAAACATACATATCGTATATTTTATATTGACACTAAATAAAAACTAACTGATAGAATAATAAGTATCATAACCGACATTTTATGAACAAAGAAAATAACAACCCTAACAACGTATTTTATATTTTGATTAATAATTGTAAAGAAACTGTGAAATTTGATTAACAAGACAAAAATAGATGGAATCAACGAAAATTAAAAATAAGACCACTTGAGCTGAAAAGAAACTAAACAGCCTCGCCGAGGCGAAATATCGACTATAAAGAGTTTCGAAACGCCCTGTACATATGTATCTCTTCACCTGCATACATATAACACACCATTAACACTAATCTCAAAATTCGTTTCTCGCCCACGTTATCCTCAGAAAAGTCGAATACAGAAAATTACTTTCGAACTTGAGAAAGTTAAAACGTTTGGGATTAAAAGCGAAACTTTCATTTCGAACATTCTATAGAGCGAGATAATTTAAATCGTCTTCACTGGAGTGAAGTATCTTATACATAATATTCTCAAGGTCACATGTTTCAACGAACACTCTAGTTTTCTTTTCGCTTTCATATTTCAGGAAGATCGTGTTCAGCAACTGAATGTTACAATGCTACTTTATAAGTATTATTTTTGTGGTATATTTTTCGATAATTTTTTTGTTTTAAGTTACGCCGTGTCTAAGAGGTGCGTGAGCAGGCTCACGATTCTGAAAAGACAAATTCGTGTGCTCAGCAGTGTTCTCTGACACCGTCAGGATTTTTCTTTTATAAATTTATTATTTCTGCGATCTTATCAGTAACATAGGTACGATAAATTTGTGCTATTGAGCGGCCCGTCAGGATTGAGGAAAATCGTAAAATAAAAGTGATTCAAATCATGAACGATATTTTTTTCTTCCTTATTTTTTCTGGCTTCAGAATGATTGCAATGACAGGGAGTCCAATGATTCAACTGATTGGTGAAAAATTGTGTACATTTTCATAGAAGAGTGAAATTTGGTATATGCGCTCTGAAGCACAGAGGCACCCCAACTGATTTCCTGGGTCCATAATTTGGAGAAAGGAGGAGGTAACTAACCTTTAAACTGTGAAGATGAAGACCCTCTCACCGTGGACCACCTGTTCTCATGCCCCTCCCTCACCTGCCTTCGCAACTCTCACAAACAACACCCTCACCTAACTTTTCGCTGCTGGATACCTCTGCGATGGAAAGACAACAACCTTTTCCGAGCCCATAGCCCGAAAGTGTAGCTTCGTGGCTCGATAATAAAAATAAAATAAAAATCGGAGAACTGGGACTGAACAGGAGCATGTTAACACTCTATCTTCTTCAGTAATTTGAAAATTTTTTGGAGTTAATGGATAGAAAAGTTAAAAAATCTTAAAAATAGATTCAGTGAATCCAAAAAAGATAGAAATAAGTTATCACGTGACATTTGTTTTACTAACGTTGATTGAAGGACACTGTTTTGTCAGTAGACCTACAGCAGCCCTGTTTTGGAGCTCCCATATACCCCCTACACAACATTTTTTTCAAGAATACGAATATCCTGTCATTTTTTATGCTAATAACACTGGGTCAGATTACTTTTTTCATATTTATTAGTCGTCACGCGATTTTTTGACATCAAACCCCTGCTGGTCTAAGATGTTTCCGGGTTTTTCTGAAATCGTACGAGAAAAAAAAGTGTCAAGTCGTACGCAGCGAAGGCATATTAGAAATTAAAAGAAAAAGAAAAAAAAAAGATCGTTGATAGTTGGTAGAAAAGGCATGTGTATTAGAACGATCGATTTGCAAAAATGTCTGAATGCGAAAGGCTGCCAAAAAATGCAAAATCAATACAAAAATTTTCAATCCTTCCTGTAAAAAAAAGAGGTTGGCAGCATTCTTGTTTAGCCAGCTGATAGTTCGGAATGGCGACTATAAATGGTCGAATTTGCCGAAAATCTGGCTCCGAAGATTACTTGAGGTGTCACCCTTCCCCCTTCGCTACACCATTGTTTTTTAATCATTAACTGTAACTGTGTTGCACTCATTATTCCCCGTTGTAAATGAAACTGTTCGTAGTTAATACTTTTCCAATATTTATTTTTTGTTTTTGTTTACAGGTAAGCGCTGCGAAACTATATTGACAAATTAGTTAATAATAGTGATGTATTAACCTCACATATCCGAATTTGACGGCAGCAGTGACAATCGACTTCATGTTATTGGTGAGTCATTGAATGAAGATGAAAGAGTTAATTCGCTGCATGGAGGACATTGTCACATGGATATGTCGTCCAAGCGACTCAGTGTTGCCAGGTGAAAGTTTCAAAAATGTGCGACAACTCAAAAATGCTAGAAGTGAAATGTGCCACCTTGTGACATATTTAACAGTGTTCTACATAGGCGGAAAACCTTGTTTGGTTTGTAAAAAAAGTCGCAGTTGTTGCAGTTTTATCTTCTTAGACGACAAAAATAGTGCAAAATTGAAAAAATGTGAAAATATTCCGCAAAAATTGTGGAAGTTAGCCAAATATTTTTGAATATGCTATAAAAAAGAGGAAAATATGCCAAAACATGCTTATGCTAAAATGTACTCAATCAAGTGTGGCTTATTCTTCTTGAAATTCTATGAATCACAAAAATAACGTGGATATTCCCTATCTTCTTCAACAGAAAAAAACATGCGAAAACATAATTTTTTGAAATCCTTAATCATAAGATCAGAAGATTACTGATCCTAAATCAGTTCCCTCCAAATGGGAATAGAAGAACAAAGCCAGTCGATTCCTCGATATGCAAAAGAAAAAAATCCTAAAGTAATCGTGCACAAAGTATTTTTTCGCAGGCGAACACTGAATACATTTACCAGTGTTCTGTAATAGGCGGAAAACTTGGTGGAAAACATTTTTTGGTTTGTAATATTTAATTTGACGAGAAAAGTCATTTAAAAAAAAGTACCTATAATGTACCACAATGTGCCTCCAGTCTTTGATGTGCCACGCAATGTGTCACAGATATTGAATTGTGCCACACCTGGCAACACTGGCGACTGCGTTGACGCGCATACCCCTTTGGGTATAAATCTCCTGGAGGGATAGAAACCATGTTTCCTATGCTGGACCTGTAGAGCGCGCATTTCTGTCATGCAGATGCCTCCGGTGCTAATGAAAGCTAATGGCAATCAGTTTGCTTACAACGGGGCATTCGCATGACAGAAATGCACGCGTCACACGGTATAGCGCGCTCTACAGTTCCACGCTCGTACAATGTAAATAATCCGATTTCTATCCCTCCCGGAGATTTATACTTAAAGGCATACCCGCATTGCGCATTCCAGTGCTTTCTTTAGTCGTCCATTCTCGGCATTCTTCGTGTCGGCCGGTCAAAACGTGATGGAGTGAATGACCGCGTGAAGAGGAATATGCAACCACATCACGATGGTAACGTTCTTCTGCGGAATTTCTCTTTCGTCTGGCGAGCCATTAGACATATCCATGTCAAAACTGGCATAACGTAGCTTCAGATGATGATAATGAGAACGAAACAGATCATGAAATAATAGTGAATAAAAATAAGGGGAAGTAACTTGAGCTGATAGCGCACGGACACGCTTGTTCCTTCTTTCGACAGTTTTTACTCTACATTCATGTCGTCAACGGGAATAATTTTTATCAATTACCACTGGAACGTCTTATTAGGCCGTATGCATAAAAATTAGGCTTTGACGTCGAAGCTAAAGAGCGGAATGAGAGTCTTCGCTTCGAAGGGAAAGATAGAAGTTCAAGGTTTCACTTTAAAGTGAACGCTCCTCAAAATGAAATGAGTGCTTCAAAGATAATGTTTGTTCAAGTTGTTACCAGCCGACGTATGTGTCCAAGAAAGTTCTTCTAAGTGGAAAATTATTTCAAAGAAGCGGCGACAAAGATGGTGGTGATGCACAGGTGGAAAACGCACCAAACGTACACAACGATGAAACACTTTTTGGGGAAAATCCCCGATGATTTCCGGAGAATTTCGTCGAAAATCTTCAGGGAAAATCTTCGATAATTTCCAAACAATTTCATCAGAAATCTTCGAGAAGATTCCTTTGATCTCCGAAGATAATTTCCGAAATTTTATCGAAAATATTAAGGAGAAACTTTCGACTATTTTCGAAGAATCTTATCGGACATCATTGAAGAAAATCTCTGACGATTTCTGGAGAATTTCATCGGAAATCTTCAGGAAAAATGTCCAATACTTTCCAATGAATTTCTTCAAAAATCTTCAGAAAAATTTTCCGATAATTTATGAAGAATTTTATCGGAAATATTTGGGGAAACACTCTGATGGTTCTTGAAAGAATTTTATCGAAAATCTTCAGGAAAAATCTCCGATGATTTCCAGAGAATAATTTCATTGGAAATCTTCGAGAAGAATCTCCGATGGTTTTTAAGGAATTTCATCGAAAATTTCTGGGGGAAAAAACTCCGGTAATTTCCGAAGAATTGACACTATTTTCTTCTCATGCGATGGAATCAGAGATATTTCCCGAAGATTTTTGATAAATTTCTTCGAAAATCAGCCCACAGTTTCCGAAAAGTTTTATCGGAAATGAGAAAAATCTCCGATAAATTCAAAAAAATGTCATTGGAAATCTTCGAAAATAATCTCCACTAATTTTCGGAGAATTTCCTCGGAAATCTTCAGAAAAAATTTCAAACGATTTCAGAAAAATGTTGTGAAAAATCTTCGGGGAAAATCTCTGATCCCGTCACATGAGTGGGAAGTCGTCTTAATTCTTCGGGAATTATCGGAATTTTTCTCAAAAATTTTCGATGAAATTCCTTTACAATCATCGGAGATTCTTATTGCAGATTTCTGATGAAATATCGAACATTTATCCTGAAGATTTTTGATAAAATTCTTCAAAGACCATCGGAGTCCTCCCCCCCCCCCGAATATTTCCTATAAAATTCTTCAAAAATAAGCAGAAAATTTTCTCAATAAATTTTGACATTTTTCGGAAAACAATGTACATTTTTTCTAAAGATTTCTTATGGAATTCTTCGGAAATTTCTGAATCATTTCCCAAAAATTTCCGATAAAATTCGTTTAAAATCATCGGAGATACTTCTAGAAAATTTCCAATGAAATTATTCTTTGGAAATCATAAGGGATTTTTCCTGATGATTTTCGAATAAAATTCTTCAGAAACCATCAGATTTTTCCAAAATATTTCAAATAAAAATCTTTAAAAATTATCGGAAGATTTTTAGAGAAATTCTTCGGAAAACATTGGAAATTTTTTCTGAAGATTTCCGACGAAATTTTCCAGAAATTATCAGAGATTGTTCTTAAAGATTTCTGATGAAATATCGAACATTTATCCTGAAGATTTTTGATAAAATTCTTCAAAGACCATCGGAGTCCTCCCCCCATCGGAAATTTTCCCCGAACATTTCTGATGAAATTCTTCGGAAATCAGTGGCGTAGCCAGGGGGAGGCGAAGGGGGCGCATGCCTCCCCCAAGGCACCTGAAATTGAACGTAAAATATGCAAAAATGAGCAACTTTTCGCATTTAAAACACGCTTTTTCGAAAAATGTTTGCTCGAGCAGTAATTTTACTTTCTTTTTTTATAAAATAGTCCTCTAATAGCGGCAGTTTTTAAAAAATACCTCGACTTTTTCTCCCTTGAAAATCTTACTTCGCCCCCCCCGGTCCCCTTTTTGGAAAAATCCTGGCTACGCTACTGTCGGAAATCATCGGTAATTTATCCCAAAAATGTCCGATGAAAATCTCTGGAAATCGAACCTCTTTCTTCTGAAGAAATGCTTCAAAAATCATCAGAGATATTTCCCGATCATTTTCAATAAAATCCTTTGGTATCGTTGGAGATTTTCCTTAAAATTTTCAACTAATCTCATGAAATCATCGGCGATTTTTCTCAGTGATGTCCGATGAAATTCTTCGAAAATGATCGGAAATTTTTCCTTATAATTTTCGATAAAATTCCTCAGAATTTATCTTCGGAAATCAAAGGAATCTTCTCGAAGATAAATGATAACTGCACGTGTCTTTCGAAAAGAAAATTCTACTCGGGACTAGGTGCATTTTTTCGCGAGCGAAAGCTTCACTTTTGAAGTTAACACTCTTCTTTATGCATACGACTCGGAGGGAAACCTTTTTCTCGAAGCAAACGCTCTCACTCCTGAGCAAAAGCTTCTTCTTCACTTTTTTAATGCATACACTCTGCAGCTTGCACTTCACTTTTGCGAAGTGAAAGCTGAAGCTTCTCTTTATGCATACCTCCAGTTGATGGTTAATCTCGACCTTCGTTTTGGGCCCAGTTTCTGTGTTCTCGTTCGCAGTTTTCTATAAAACTATGTGCTCAGGCAGTAGATGGCAATTTTTTTTTTTATTAGTTAGGTGGGAGGTGTTGACAGAGTGAAGGTTATGACTAAAATCTTGAAAAAGTTCTGTTTCCTAATTTGCCGACTGCGGCTTCTAGAAAGAATTTGCCTAATGTCACCGACTTTTCGAAGGGGGGGGGGGTAGGAAGGTTCTTTTGACTCTGTAAAACATTAATGCTTTTTTTAGTTCACCTGCACGTTGGAGCATCCCCACGAACAATAAGAGAACCCAATTCAGTATTTTACCTGTGACGTGATTCAACTCTCTTATGAATCGCTGAAGTTTTCGCTGTGTCCCCTTATTATGAGATACTCGAAGAATTTTCCTTCGATTCTCTAAAGGCTTTTCAGCTTTACATAAGATGGTACTTATTTCGGGGGCAGTGGAAATATTCTCGAAGAACCAGTACCACGCGGCGTTTTCTCTTCGATTCTAGTTGCGAGTTTGCTCGGGCAATTCAGTACGAGCAACGCACCAGATTTCTGATTAAATATTTTTTATAATTAACATTATTTAAAGTCGTAGTTCCTTCGCATTCAAATGAGCTATTCTATTGTGGCTTCCCTTTCCCCCTGGCCGGATTGGAAAAGAATGTCGAACGGAAGCGACGAAATTAAAAAAAAAAATATACTGCACAGAGTGAAATTTTCATTCAGTAATTTCAAAAACTTCAACACACAATAGAGTGCTGATTAAAAATGGCTGTGTGAAAAAAATAAACCATGATGGGATAAACAATAAGACTGCTGGATGCGAGTCACTGTGTCGAATATATACGTATATATGCGAAGTCTGCTCGTCTATCTGAATATCGTAAACTAATTAAAGCGGATTTATTGGGTGGAGGACTGCGCCGAGTTCGCGAGGATTACCGTCCTCGTTTCGGGGTGATTATGTTTTTGAACGCGCGAGAATCTTTAACGGGCGCGCTCAAAGTAATTACAATCTCGATGAGAGATGTTTCCTGAAAGGGGTTTTTTCGCCGAATAAAAAGTAACCATTATCAGCATTTCTTTGCAATTCGCGGCATTTCTGGGACAAGGAAAGCAGAAGAAAAAAGTTTTCGAAACCAGGCTATCTCGGAACAAAAATACTTTCGATTTTAAAGTAGCCGAAAACCCGCGGAGAATGCGGTGACTGTGAGGAAGAGCAGCGGGGAGGGAGTGAGAAAAAAGTGAAGATTAGAATCTGAGAAATAATTAGGTGAGATGGTATCGCGAACGAGAAGTTCCCTGTTCGAGTTGAGAGAACAAAACGAGCGAATGAGAAAACGGTTCGTTTGGAGTTGATTTTTGTAAATTATGTCCAGTTCGGGATCTCGAATACAGCGCTCACTGAGCCTGATCGACGTCAAATGTACGGCTCAAAGGCGGACTCTTGACACTTTTCATATTATTTGTGGGAAAATGTCTGTTGCAGTCGTAGACGGTGGCCGTAGACGGTAGGAGGAGGGGAGGAATAACTCTCGACACGAAATTAGAGGCTCCCCCGATTGTTGCCAAAATTTTCGGCCCCAATTTTTAATGAGAATAGTATTTAATTGAATGATAAAAAGGGGCAAATGCACTAAAAGTGATTTGAACACCAAAATATGCTCGAAGAACGATTATTAAAGTGATAGCCCATGCCAGACATAATACGTCAGAAAAGTATTTGTATGTGAACGACAAAGAAGCAGCTCGTGAACGACAAAATAGAATTTTTCCGACGAAACAAAACACTCGATGCACGATGACATTTGATCAGTTATCTAGTTCAAGTTTTTACCAACTTTTGAAGCGACCAATTCTGTCATAAAAAGTGGGCATACACTAAAAGAATGTCTGCTAATTTTGGCCAGTTTTTCAGTAATGTAGTCATGCTGATTGCAAAATGGTCAAAACCCCGTGACTAAAAATCAGTAGATTGTATTCAGTTTGTTGAAGTCCGTTCTATATCGTTGGCAGAGTGTACAGCTGCGTACCAATGGGCGGTGAAAAAGTGGAAGGTTTTAAAAGTCACGAAATCCTGATCAGTAGGGTAGACAGCCTAGTGCCCGGGGGGGGGGGGTCTGAGGGGAATCCGGTCTTGACCAAAGGGGGAGACAGTATTAGAGAAGGTGCTAAAATTAGAAAAACCACTACTTAACTAAGGAGCGGGAGGTCCAGACCCCATGGCTACTGTTTCGTTGTACGCCGATACAGCCACGATCATTGCAATTCGAATGAAATAAATTATAATTTGAGGTAAAACAAATACATTAGTGCAGCGTGAGATTAATCTTTGGTTAATGCGTGCTTGAATTAATTTCTGCAATTTTGCTCTCTTATTAGCAGCGCGTAATTGCAGTTCTTCATTAATATTGGCATTTAGATTAGCATTTATTATTATGAATATGAGGCCTAAATAAACAGCTAGATTGCTATATATTCTCTCTCCATTATGAAAGATTAACAGATCTACATACACTACATTCCCAGTCCAATGGGAGGAATTTTTTGATGTCGATTCAGTTCACCATCGAGATTTACGAACTTCGCTTTTTGACAAGTTTTGAGCTTTTTCAAAACAGAGCTATAATCGCTTTCGAGAATCTCCTCTAAAGATGATGATGCTGTACTTGAATGCAACATTCGTTCAAGCACACGTGTAGCCCACTTTCCTAAGACTCAACACTGCAGAAATGCGCGGATAATGTTTCTTCCGAAATGTACATATATTGGAATCTATATTGGGTAGTCATTCATTTTTAGCGTGACTTCAATAGATAATATTTGAGTTAGGTATATATATATATATTTTTTTTTCTTCTCACTATCTACCGGTAATATGTTCAAGATATCACGTTTTGGTAGTTGACTGCCATTAAGTTTCAGAAAATGTTCTAGAAAAAAATCGGCTACAAGCTGCAGCGTCGTCATTCGGAATATCTCTTTGTTTTCCATGCTAGATCATGTAATGCAGATGTTACCGGAAATATTGATAATTCGGAAATTACGAAAACTAGCTGGTCCAGTGATGGGCAAACTTCTTGGGGCAAAGCCAGGTGCAATACAAAACAGTGTAGATGGGCCAAGAAAATAAAAATAAAATAAATAAAAACACATGTTTATAGGTAGATCTATTATAAACTTTTTATTTCTGAATTTGAAACTGGGATGAGTTGATTCTCAGTAGCGCAGGTAAATGGTGGTCTGTCAATCTATTTTTGGCGCTATTTTTGCGACGCCTCAGTGTTGAAAACACCTGTTCACAGATATAGGAAGATGCGAACATGGCAGTCATCTGTGCATGAGATTTCAAGTTTGGGAAGCTTGATTTTGGTAGGGCCTTGTAGAATTCAATTTCCGAAATGCTGAGGAATAATTGCTTCAATAAATTCATGGGTTCATTGTGACTCAATCAGTACTAGCTGCAACTTTGATTTTACTAATTCACAGTCAACGTTAAATGGCATGTTGAAAGCGTCCCAAGTTCCGTTGAATAACTTTGAAGTTCTGAAATCTTTTTTCAGACTCGTCATTCACGCTCTCCTCATAGCTCTTAAGTTAGTCTTTTGTAACTACAATAGTGTTCATTCAGCCTTAGAAAATCTGTGTGATCTTTCTTAGCTAGTTGTTTGCAAAATAAAACCAATAGCATTTTGATACCCCTGATATGACCCCAGATATCATGGATTAATTTATTTCTTCCCTGCAGTTTAACGTTTAATTTATTAGTGTGGCTCAGAAGATTTAAAAAAAATGCAAAGTCCGATAGCCGTTATAATATCTTTGAGATTTTTACAATCCCGTCCATCATTTCTTTTTCTTCCATGAATGAGATTATTTCCTCTGTCAGATCCCAAACTTGATCAAAAATTCATGCTGCACTGAAGGACCTAACTTTAACGTAGTAAAAGCACATCAGAATATTCAGTCTGTAGTGAGTCAAGAAATTTTTGAAATTGTCTGTGTTTGAGTGCTTGTGCACGAATATGTGACCTGGAACCATGAAATGTGCCTCTGGTGTCAAAAAATCATTTTTCACTTTCTTGACAATTCTTATAGAAAAAATCACGCTCTTTCCAATGAAATAAATCACGGCTTCTTATCTTCATTAGTTTTTCCACGATTGCATTTAAAAAAGAATTACGTCAAAAGTTTAGAAAAACCCGTTTACATGGCATCGTGTGAAACAGGCCTACGGGAATGACAGAGAACAAAAGTTCGACACGCAGTTATCATAGCTATTGCTGTGAATCTTATGCTTTTGCATATTTGTTGCGCGTGATTATTACAGAGCATATCGAGGTTATCTTCATGAATCTTGGAATTGTGAGTGCAATAAGCCTTATTTAATATGGCATATTCCCCTATGAAAAGCATATTTCAGAATAAAATTGTAATTTTTGAGGAATATTTTAAAATATTTGCTTAACATTTGCCATTTTTAGAAAATATTTATCCAAAATACAGGAAATGTGACCTGCGCCGAAAGAACGTTATTAGTGCGCAAGGCGTAAATTTTGAGAAAAACGAGGAAAACAAAAATTGATAATTGGGAAAATGATCGTCGATAAAATTGCAAAAATTTAAAATAATTAAATTTGCTGTTTTGATTTTACGAATATTATTCGTTAAGGTTGTAGAGCTAATCTTTAACTACTGAAATCACTGATAAACCGAAAATTGATATTTTGCACACTAACAACGTTATTTCGGCACAGGTCACAAATATAGTATTTTTGTTAAATTCAAATGTTCTTGCAATCCGCGCTCTCTACACAACGCACAGAAACTCAAAACGTGAATACCAGCTCAAAAAATGGTCCATACTCTAGTCTATACTTTTATCGTACCAGTGTCTACGTTTTGATATATATCGCGTGGCCACATTTATTTGAAGGCATATTTGATTTCTGTTTGATTAGAGCTTTAAAACGATACCCATATTGGTAGAGAATATTTCGGAATGTTTCTAATTTTTAGGGAATATCTTGGAGATTTTCCCCTGAATAAGGGAATATTTTATGCGCATATTCACGGCCCTAGTCATAGCAACGGGTAAACGCACCACCACATATGTACATCTGGGTGCACTACTACCGCCATTCCATCTTTACACTCGTGTATCTCTAAAATCTGTTTTCGCACGAGAGGCGCATTTCATGATTCCGGGTCACATATGCTCTTTTTTAATTTTTGCTTCAAACCTGAGCCCTGGAATCCGCCCTTTCTAACATTACCTCAGAGTGGTCGGGGAGGCTGTTAGGGTTGTCTTAGCCTTCTTCTCTTCTTGCCGAAAACCTGATCTTGGTCGAAATGTAGCGAGTCACTTCGTGGGCTCGAACCCGGGACCTCCGGATTCCGAGACCAGCGCGCTATCCACTCGGTCAAGTAGACCCCATGAATGTTATTAACGAACTTAATAACAATATCAAGCACATGTTTCTGTCTAGTGCAGCTTTACACAGAACTTGTTGATGTATAACACAATGAAGAAACATGACTTTGTTTCCAGGAAATGACTGGTTGAATAGACCTACAAAACCAGATTTGATCCCTGTCATATCCGGTGCTCCATCAGTAGTAATGTTACAGATATTGGTCATAGGTACTTTCAAAGAGATGAGACCTTCTTGAAATTGTTCAAAAATGTATGATCTTTTTGTCATTCCCTTTAATAATGTATGCAAGCTCTAACTCCTCAGTTATACAATAGTTTTCATCGACACTTCTTATGAATATCAGTAATTTAGCTCTGGTAGTTAGGTCAGTACTTCCATCCAACGCAACAGAACAAATGTTGTTTCTTCTTTTTTCCTTTTTTACTTGTACGCGAGGAGGCGCAACACAAACACAATTCACGCTCAAACTTGACAATATCCCGCAAATTTACACACTTCGGTAATCTTCCAGCATGACCTTAGAATCAAACCTAGCCCTGTGCATCTTGGAACCCCTCCCCCCGCCCCTGGAGTATGTTGACAGGGTGTATGTGTGCAACGCAGCGTAGCCCCAATAAACGACACCTTGATCTCTCGTTTCTATTTCTTTTCGCAACTGCAAAGAGATTTAAAAGTTGTCAAACATTTTCTCTCATTCCTGAAAAATGTTGTTTTTTGGAAAGTGTTTGGTTTGATTCTACGTTGATTCTACGCTGCTGAATTCGTAAGCGAAGAAAACGTTATCCTACTCTTGAAAAGCTGCTAGCGTTTATGATGCTGCACAATACAGAAAGGTTCGCGGAAACAGTCTCTCAAATTGCTAATACCCTTCTGCACTGTAGCAGCATTTATATTGTGCCTCAAATGAACAACAAACGAGGTCTTCATGGTCTTTGTTTTAACCTGGCCCAAAGTTAACTGCTGTGCACAGTTGCATTACTTCAACATCTTTATGCAAATTTTATCAACATTGTATGCTAATAGAGTCTCTTCAATTTTAAAGGTAGGCAATTCAGTCCATTGAATTTAGTTTACCTCTTCAACATATTACTCGTTGATTACATTCGAAAAAAAAAAATTCTACACTGCAATGAGTAATCAGACTTGGAATTGAAGTTTGCTGTTTTCAAACTGAAAATTTGCCGCTCCTTAAATTTTGAATATACGCCATAAAAGGATATGAACGATTTTTGTTCTCACAGAATATACCACACCCTCCTACCGGCCTGTTATACTCTGGTGGAACACCGGAATGAACATAAAAGTTCACTTTGCTAGGTGCCTTATTTAGTTATTGCTAAGCGTTCAATAAAGAAATGATCCCTTTTTGTGTTGTAAGAATGGCGGCTGAGTCAGCCCTAATGAAAACATCGTCTGTCTACGTAAAAATTATCCGATATAATTAAAAATGTTGAGGGAAACAAACGTCTATTGTCTTCAAATACATATATTTTTCCACAGCTGGTTGCAAAGTGAGGTGCATCTGCGATTTCAAAAGTACCAGTGAATAAATTTACACCTTTAGTAGTAGCTGGGGAAATGGGGGAGATTAGTGCCGGAATCTTTTTTGGAATCTGATGTGATCGCAGGATACGAACCTGTCTGTAAATTGTGATTACGTCTGCTACGAGAACGCATTTGTGGAGCCGATATCGCAGATGAAGTGTTAAGCAAAGTTAAGGCTGTACTCTAGAACATTGTGTACTGATAAACCACTTGTTGTCTTCGTACTAGCGGCGAATACCCCCAAAAGTTTGGCGTTATTGAGATCAATCAATTCTGTTTAGATTGCTACGGCATTCTTCGCTGTCATGTTTGGTTGTGTTTCCGCAATAAAAGTCAATTCGGATTCGGTATGCTCGGATCCAATTTTTCGCTCTGCTGTACAAGTCTACAGCCGTGTCTAAACTAGGTTGTTTTTTCTGTTTGTTTCGACTACCGTCGGTTAGGAACACAGGAAACTCTTCGGTGTGATCTGCGTCCGTAGTTTATATACTTCTTGGCCCTACTCCTATCCGGCCCGGAGGACCAGTTTGTCATGAGAAAAAGTTTCTTTATTAACTCGGTGAAACAGTACACGCTGTACGTTCACGATATTTACTTAGTCAGCATTTCAAGCACCTATTTAATGAACGTTTCAAGTTCATTCCTCTAGCTATGTGCCGCAATTCAGTCAATATTATGGTAAAATAATTAACATGATCGAACCTATACCAAAACTACCCCATTCGAAGTCGAGGTCTCGCGGACAAACCATTCGGATGATGAATTTCAAAAACAGTCGCATCGGCTGAGAAAAATGGAATTGGGAATGAACTCGGACGTTGTGGCTCAGTTGTCCTGTTGCTCGATATGAAGAAAGACCGAGCGGTCGAGAGAAAGAGACGAATTGTACAGTTACGAAACTGACAGCAGACACGAGCGACCTAGGAGAAAGTGTGCGGTTAGGTCTTTTTCGTTTGTACAATACTCGTATGTCTCGAATGAAATTGTATTATACGTGCCGTACATAGACTGTCCCCAAAATTAAATAATTGGACTGGAGAATTTTTTTCTGTACATCGGCTATTCTTCTCCTCAGTTTCCGGGGAATAACAAACTCCGGTCGCCTCGATTTTCCTCCCAACAGTGGCGCCTGTCTGCATCCCCGCATGACGACGTAAATTGTGTCAAATACTCGCGTAGTTCTTTTCGAGAAAATTCTATACCTGACGGAGAGACACGCTTACGTCTTCGTTCTCGTTCGAATACAATCCCTCAGGACTGATAAGTTTCTGTCTTTGTCAAGTGTACGTTATTTTTTGTTTCGTCTTTTCGCCTCTCCTCAATGCAAAGCTTGAAGACGAAAGGAAAAACGTGTAAGAGCGTTTCGCGTACGTACGTAATTTCTCAGAATTGAACGCAGGGGTACCTTGACGACCTGCTGCAATAAAAACGATTACCTACTTGAGAAGAAGTCGGAAAGATGTTATGAAGTAGTTCTGTGTGAAATAATCATACCGCCTGCTGGGTCCTAAATGTAGGTCCTTTGTATGTGCGACGAAAAAGATGGACTTTTTGGAATTTTCGAGAAATTTGAGAAGTCAGGTCCAAAATAGTGTCGGGGCGGGAGTAGTTTTTGTTGAAACTGACTAGTAACAAAGAAAGGAAAGTGAAAAAGGTTGTCCATTTTTCACGATTTTCAGTTTGTGCTGAATTATGGTTCGTTTCTGAGACGAACAAGCAATGAGAAAAAGGACGGTACGATTGGAAGATTCTGGGGATGGGACAAGATCCATTGATTCGTTGTGGAAAGCAAAATATGGTAGAAGCAGCCACACGACTTCGCTATTATTTCCAAGTGGAAACCTCAGAAAATGGTATCTAGAAGTCTTACTTAGTTTCGGGCCGTTCTTGTTGGATCGATTTCAGACCATAAATCTGCCATCACGCGGCCTCCGACTGTCATTTTTTGGTGGCGGTGCGGCGTGACTCCAAAGAGATGCTAATCGTGTAATTGGACCTGATTGAATTCTGAAAGTACGCTCGAATGAATCTGAACCAATTCCGAATAATTCTTATTAGAGTCAAGATGAGACTTGGGAAAGTCAGTACTTTGAATAGAGTCATAAAAGCTGGCAAATTCAAAAACAACAAGGAATAAGGAAAAATAGGGAAAGTTTTGAGGGAAAAAATTTGAAAAACAGAAAACGTTGATCCGCAAAGGAAAGGAGAAAATTACATAAATGTGCCGAAATAGATGGAAAAAATGAAAGATTTGGGGGAAAAAGAGGCAATACAGAAGAATTTCTATAGTGAATAAAAATATCAAAAGAGGCAGAAGAAGGCAAATGAAAGAAAAGTTAGTTGAAGCAATAGAAGCAATAATCAGAAAGACAGGAAGAGGTATGAAAAAAACGCAGAAAGCAAAGAATACAGCGAAAAAAGGACAAAAAAATGAGAAAATAGCGAAGGAACATAGAGATAGACAAGAAGGACTGAAGATGTACATGAAACAGAAAAAGACGGAAAAAAGAAGAACAATGCAAAACAAAAAGAATGGAGAAAAAGGGAAAAATATTCTCAGGAAGTCTTGCTTACGAAACAACAAAATATACCTGTCGAGTGATCAAAAATTTTATTTAAATACAAAACAACACAGAATGACAGACAGTTATTCCGTATAAAAACTGTAATACATCATTATCAGGGAGTGAGCCCTCTTGTTTGGTCTGAACATTAAAATCTTTTTCTGTTTTTGAAGTGATCTACGATCGTAGATATCTAACGTTGGCGCCATTGTCCATTTGTGCTACAGCTGAAACTACTGACCTGTGCCTTCTTTTTGTCTCTTTCAGAAATCCTCCTAAACTTGAATAAAGTTTTTCTCAATTTTCCCCAGAATGCTAAGTCCAAATTGAGGAGTCTTAACAAATGTTTACTCGCCTTTATTAATTATTTCTTTTTCTAATTTTTGCTCTCAACCAGAGCTCTGGAATATGCCCTTTCGAGCATTACCTTAGAGACATCGGAGAGGCTGTTAGGGCTGTCGTAGCCCTCTTCTCTTCTTGCCGAAAAACCGGCCTAGGTCGAAATGTAGCGAGTTGTTACGTGGGCTGGAACCCGGGATCCCCGGATTCCGAGACCAGCGCGCTATCCACTCGGCCAACCAGACCTCCAACGCCTTTATTAATACTAATCGATGATAGAGGAGCGTATGGCGATGCACGCATGCCAAATTGGCCCCGGGACAGCGCACCTCCTATCCCGGAAACGCCCCGAATGGGCCTGCGTCAGAATACGGGGGGGATCTTATTAATAATAATAATAATAATAATAAATCTGCATACACAAATATAGGTGTCGCGTGGTCCAATCTATTGAGGGGAGAAGCAATCAACATGTTGAGCCAAGCAAATAATCATCCCCCCTACTGCCAACAGGAACATTAATGAGCGAATTGAAACGGTTAAATTGTTATTGCGGTCTTGGGGGAGAGCTACTAGCTCCAATTTGAAAGCAAGATTAAGAAAATCCGATCATTCGTTCGGAAGCTGTACATATTCACAGTTTTGATAATCAAGGATCCCAGGATTCTTCTCTGTCACTGTTTTCCTCCAATTTTTTGTTTATTCTAATTTTACAGTCTTTATTCGAACGTATCCCGTCCAATGCATGTACCCGGATTCGGACATGGACGTCCAACGTCTTCCACCATCTATCCCTTCCTCCGTAATCCGTAATATGCCAAAGTCTCGGGATCAGGAAAATTGACCGCGAAGAATTCGCCGGGAGAAAATTGGTCGATGGAAAATAGGCAGCTTATGATATTAGATCGTAAGAAAATTGACCGTCGTAAAATGAAGAATTGACCGTCTACGTTGAAATGATGTACACAAGATGTAGCGCGCAGACATTAACTTGCGATAACGCGCAAAGTAATCTTGGTAATATTTCCGAAATTACCCTCCAAATGCCCTAAATAGGTGGTTGCCTTCCAGAAGCTCTCAACAGATCGTTGAAAATGACACTTCATGTTTTCATAAAATATTATTAGCACAGGTTTTGTGCGGGAAGGTATGGATTTTTTCTTTAATTTTTAACCATTAACCCCTAATTAGAAAACTATGTTACCAGATTGGGGCTGGAGATCAAAATTTTCACATAATGCAATACGGATGTCGTTTTATACGTTTAAAAGGTCACTGAATTCATTTTGGTAACGATTTGCTTCTGGTTTTCAAACTGTGATGCATGTGAGGGAGCGAGGCTCAAAATTTTCACACAATTCATAACGGATATTGTTTGGGCATTTCATAGGTATTTAGGTTCATCAAATTTGATTTTAATGTTAGTTTCACCTGACTTATTAAGAACTGTGCGATGTAGAGCTAAAAAGAGGGATCGCAGAATAAATTCATCAGTAAATATAATAGGGATATAATTTCATAGGTTTCGACGGTCGCTCTGTTCTATTTGATAACAATTTGACTCAGTTTTGAACACTGAGTCATCGGGGTGGAGACTGAAGCTAAAATTTGGAGAATTCGAAAAATACTTACAATATGGACATTACTTCAGATGTTCCCAGGTTCACGCTGCTCATGATCAGTCAATTTTCTAGCGACCAGTTCTACTAGGCGCCCAATTTACCGACTGTAAGTTCTCCGGGGGCAATCGTTTTCATGGACCTCAAATTCTTTTGCCAACTTGTCCCTTCATCTTGTCGTCAGTCTATCTCTTCTTCTTTTCCACTCTCTTGGTGACCATTCTTCCGCTACCTTCCCCCATTTGTCCCCCCTTCACTACGTGGCTCATGAAAATTAGCTCAGCATTTTTGGACCCTCAACTTATATCTTGTGGCCCTGTTATTATTAAATCTCTCTTAGCTTTATTTTATCTTTCATTCCTATCTTCATTATGCTACGTAGAGCATCATGAAGTGGCTTATCCTCAAACTGTTGCTTTGTGACTTTGTTAGGAACCAAGTTGAAGTTTCGTACATGACGGTGAGTATTACACACTGATTGAAAATTTTTATTTTCGCTCTCATTGGTAGATTGCCTTATTGCCTTTCAGCACCTTCCTGTATGCCTAAAGTTTTTTCAAGCTTTCGTTGCCCACAGCTCCAGTTTCCCCCTCTCTTCCAACGCAGCCATTTGACCTAGGTAATTATATCCTTTCACAGTTTCAACCGCCCTCCCCCACCACTGAAAATCTTTCCGCGTATATGTTTGTCATTTTCTTGGTGTTTGACGTATTCTTTGACAATCCGACCTTCATGCCTTCGATATTCAGTTCCTTAGCCATAGGTCTGAAGTCCTTCAGGTCATTGTTGAGTAATGCTATGCCATTAGTAAACCGTAATTTATTCAACCATTGGCCTCTTCCCTTCCAAATTTAGATTTCTAAAAATTTCTTCCAAAAATGCGTTGAACATGTTCGGGGAAAGCGGGTCTTCCTGTTTTAACACTTTTTGTTTTCCAAATTCTTCCCCAATCCTGTATAATCGCACGTGATCTGTTGTTTTTGTCATACATTTTCGTAAGTACATACTTCCACGATGTCTCTACTTACCCCCTGTTTTCTTAGTGCTTTCCAAAATACCCTCATTTGATGGAGTCAAATGTTTTATTAAACTCTATAAATACGAAACGGAGTGGCTTAATGTACTGTCGTGTTGACATGGATGTGTCTATTGGCTGGCCCTCCCATTCTGTTTCCGACCGACACGGAACTTGATTCTAGTTCAGTTCAGTTGTGCGTATTCCGTGAAGCCAGTCAGTATGATATAGCTCTTCATGGTCACAATTCAGTTCAGTGGTCCATATTTCCATGGAAATTATTCTTCCTTCTAGCCATGTGCTAATTGATCTTGATGCGATTGCAATCTGCAGCCGATTCATTTGCAGTGCCTAAAAGCTTGACATTCTAAAAGCCATGGGTATACTTGAGCGAAAACTGTAACGCCTCCCCGACGCGCTCGACGCTCCACCCGACATTCTTCTAGCCATGTGCTCATTGATCTTAATCCTAGCTGCGCGACTGCTGTCTGCAGCCGTGTTGTTATTAGAATTTTCCATTGGGGTATGATACCCTTCTGTTACCTTCTGTTACTACGACGTCATATTACCCACCTGAGTATACTTGAGCGAAAACCTTGTTTGTACCAAATGTTACGCCCCCCCCGACATTCTTCCAGCCATTTGCTCATTAATCTTGATCTTTGCTGTGCGACTGCAGTCTGCAGCCGTGTTTTTAATATAAATTTCCTTGGAAATTTTGAATTAGGGTCTGATACACTCCTGTTGCTATGAAGTCATACTACTGAGTATGCTTGAACGAAAACCGTGTTTGTACCAAACGTTTGGGTTTAACATTTCCTAGGATTTTGTCGTGAATGCCTTATCAATCGTGAAACTGGACACGTCTAAATAGTAAAAACGAGAATGGTTTCGAAACTGCAAGGACATTCGACTGAATGCGTTGAACATGTTCAGTAGCTATAAGACATATCTAGGTACCAATGTATCTGCATGCAGTGTAGATACTCGTCATTAACTTACTGATGATTTTCTTCTCACGACTGGAGACAGAAAAGTGGTACCATTAGGTAATAGTTTCCTTTATAGCCACGTGCTCATTGATCTTAATCTTTTTTGTATCAAAAATAAAGAAAAATTTTGATATCTCTTCGGGTAGGACTCCAAAACTTAAACGAAAGCCCAAAGTAAACAATGTAGGTTTATTTTTTCAAAATTGTTTCCCCATTGGATTACCAAATTTTGAACTAGAGAAAAAATTCCTAACCAATTTTGTATTTTCCTTTGGTTTTACCTTGTTAACTTATAAAATTGCATCTATGTACATGATATTGTCGTACCCTTAGCCGAGGAATTCAGTTTTTTAGTAACTCGGCGCAAAATTATCCGATTTTAATGAGCAATGCGCCATAAGTTTTCTCCGAAATTTGGTTCAATGCGAGAATATCGTCAGTGATTGAATATCTTTTCCTAAACCATGCCTGCTTCCTTGTTTGATTCCAGTCTCAGACCCCATAAATTCTATTTTTCATTATTTTAAAGAATATCTTACTTATGTTTGATGAGAGGCTGATAGGCCTTTAATTTTATTCAAATTATTCCGATTCTCTTTTTTGTATAGCAAAATAATTTTCGTTTGATGACATTGTTTTGGTGTGAAGCTTGATTGAACGAAACCCTGTTGAACAAGTGTGCATGAAGGGTGCAAGCGCATTCGCCATGATCCTCAACACCTTATTATCCATTCTACCCGGCCCTGTAACCTTGCCTTTTTTTTTCGCTGTTTCCAAGGCTTTCTGAACACCCTCCTTCATGATTAAGAGCATGCGTTCCTCTTCCCTTTTCTCTGCTTATATACTTTCCTCTTCTACGAATCCTTCTGCTTTTTTCCTACCTTCCTTTTTTTTTTAAGTTTCCCCTTCATCCCTTATAATATCGGTGTATAAATCCTCAAAAGATTCCGTTACTTCTTTAACTATTTCCTCAATGCTAAAAAGTTTTTTTTTTGAATTCCTTGCTTTTGTAGCCGGGACTAAATTTTGCCTATTAGCCACCAGTGCTTCACGTATCTTGCTCAGTCCACGCTTCTATAATATTTTCTTTCATCACCATGTGATCGTACGCTCGTATATCCCTTTCTACCTCCCCCAACGTTTAATCAGCTTTTTTTAGCTCGCATAACCCAATTTGATCATACCGGCTCAGAACGGCTTAGCTCCTTATATTGGTTCTCCTAACAATGAGATTTTTTGTTTCCACACCTATCATTTATAGTGGATCTGGCCTTTCTCTCCCCTGCTTGCTTGACAACTTCATTGCTGGATTTTATCATCTGTCACTGTACGTCTGCGATAATGGTACCAGTTATCGGTATCAGGGGGAGAAGAAAGCTTCTCAGAATTGTTACGCCACCTTCCCCTGAAAACGTCGTACACAGCGTACCTGTCTGCTGGACGAAGCGAAACTATTTTTATGCCGCCGGACGTTGGTTTAATTTTTCGGAGTTGGTGTGGTAGGACGTTTGGCGATGCACGCATGCCAAAGTGACCCATATGAAACCGCACCCCGGCTCTGGAAACTACCCTTTTGAGTATCGGATCAGTGGCCGGAGGGACGCTTTGAGGCCGCGCCCGAGCCTCCATTTCGCCGTGCCGCTTCCGGTGCGCGCGTCCTGCAAGGGCCACCATGGAGTTCCCTACTGACCGAGGTCCGCGCTCCCTGAGCACCTGCATGGAATTTAGGTCCCCCACAGTCGGACGCGTTGCCTCTTCACTCACCTCTCACCTCCTCGTCTTGGTGCGCGTGGCGACACAGGCAGAATTTGCCGGAGTTGAGGCCAGGGATGTTGCAAAGCGGCGAATTTTTTGAAGGATGTCGGAGCAAAACTTGAATTTTTTCCAACTGGGCAACATTTGAAAGTTGTTGGGGGAGAGGGGAAAAAATGGTATATTACGTACCAAGAGTCAAAAGTGAGTGTTTACATGGCGAGTGAGCAATCCCTGAATCATGTAAACTCACTTTTGGCTTTTGTTGTGGAAGATATTTTTTATAGTACTTGATCAGAAGCGGTAATGTTTTTCGCTGACATGGTCTGTATTTTATTTATTTATTTATTTATTTAAATTAGTGATAGATAGTTTTTGTGTGCGTAATGAATTCAAAAATTTAATTTGCTCAGTTAATTACTACAAAGTACAGTATCACAGTCTTGTCTTCAGTCTGTTCAAGTGCACAAACAGCATACACAGGTAGTGGCCAGCAAAAACGTAACAACGGTTAACAACGAACAGTAACAGCTGTACTATGTCGTGAATATTTAAATGCGTTCTTAAGTAGCTATTTTGTGATTCGCTCTGTGGCCGAGTGGTTAGAGACGATGGCTGCATTTCAGTTAAATGTTTTAATGGACGCGGGTTCGATTCCTCGATACAAGATTACTGGCCAGCAACTTGTTCATGTAAAAACGCTTTACATTGAGAGGCGTTTACTTTACATGCAGGTTTCGTTAGCACTCGATGCATGAATAATATGCGCTTCTTGTTGTCTGTAAAAAACCAATGTAAACATTGCCTTTCTGATCAAGTAGTATAAAAAAGAACTTATGTGATTCTGCTTACCCCAGTTTTCTCAATGTTACATATTATTGGAAGGCACGCTGTAGCCTTGTCCCCATGGCCACCTCCCTGGAAGTATATACTACGACGATGTTACGATAACAATGAAAGTTATTCTTGCCACACTATATCACAAATTTGGACGACCATCCTGTTAGGATGTGTAAATAATAAACCCTTAGGGGTCCACATTTATACCACTTCCTCTAATTAGGAAAGTTATCTTCGCGGATGATCCCTGTTGAGGATTCGTTGAGTGAACCCTCCAGAACCTGTTCCTGCCTCTCAGCAAAACTGCCTATCGTAATCTGTTAATTTCGTGGGGAATCATGTTTTTATTACAGTTTTTTTCCGAAAAGGGATTCCGAGCTTATTATCCAGCCAGTTTATTTTCATATATTCGCGGGAACCCGAAGCAGGTACCCGGGAAACTTGTCTCTCCCCATTCCCGGTACGTGTTCTACTACAGGAAATGTGTTTTTTTTCTGCTTCGGTGCCGCCAAAGAGCTGATCCAAAAGAGGGTATAATGTCTGCGTGAAAAACTGCCATCGTTGTCGGATGAATTGAACGACAGTTGCAAAACTGAGATTATCACCGGGAGAATATCGCGCGATTTTGGAAGCCCTGATTTGAATAAGTTTCTGGAGTCTCGGCCTCACCGCTCGACTCGCGCCCGTCGTTCGGTGGCTAAAATAAACGAAAAACGCGCAGAAAGTATCAGTTTTTAAAGAGGCTTTTAAAGCTTTTTATTGCGTCATTTTCACTCTCATAAACTCGATTTTTGTGTTCTCCCTCTTATAAAGGTTATTTTAACCGTTTGTTCGCTCGAACTTACCTACTCATTGCTGGCATTTTTTAAGTATTATTTGAAAAGTTTTTTAATCCCTTATATTTTTTGTAGTATACACTAGTAGATACGAAAAGAGAGATTGATATTTTTTTATTATTATTCGTGGCGGTAGTTCATAAAAAGCGAGAGAATATTGGGGAAAGCGTATACATCCAAGTATTTATACAGGTCGAGATAGATTTAAATCGCGTTGTATTCGTTTAGTGAGAAACATTCAGAACTTTTTTACTCGCTAGACTGAAGAATCTTGACGTGAAGGGAACGAGACGAGGATGTGCAAGTTGAATTCAAAATAGGATGAACGACTCGGGAATGATCAAAGCAGAAGCTGTTGCTGTGCTCGTTACGAACTTCAGTCCAGTAGAAATAATCAAAAACAAGAAATAAGTACAAAAGTTACCGTAAATCTGAATTTGAGCGTATTACATCTGTTGGCCACCCTGATGAACATACTAAAAATTCCCGAGAATCCGAGTAGAGCATCGTCCCCAGGGATCAGTACTCGGACCTACCTTGTGGAACATCGCCTTGAACGGATTGCTGAGGCTGGCACCACTACCAGGCGTCACGCTGATTTGCTACGCCGACGACATGCTGGTGGTATGCCAAGCCGAGTCGACAGCAGAGGTCACGTGACGAGTTAACCAGGCGGTTGAGATGCTGATCCACTGAATTGAGTCGGCCAGGCTTTGCTTGGCGGTACAGAAGACAGAAGCGGTCTTGGTTCACGACACGATGCAAGTGCAACCCACCCACCTTCGTCCTAGAAGAAGTGGAGGTTGGGCTCTGTTCTGCACTGACGTACCTAGGGCTGTGATTCCGAGAGCACTTCTGACGGGAAGCTGAGAAGGTGGATCGAGTGCCGGACCGCTGTCCCGTCTGATATGTTGAACCTAGGGGTACCGAGGGAGAAGAGGAGGAAGATGTATGTCAGTGCCATCATGTCAGTCCTCCTATACGGGGCGCCAGTATTTGCTGACGCCATCGAGATTCCCTATAGAAGAGATGGAGAAGATTTAGCGAAAAGCCGCGATGAGGTGTGTCAGTCTGCACCGCGCTGTTTCCTCGGAGGCAGTAGGAGTGTTGGTGTGTATACCGCCGATCGAACTCAGGTCGGTGAAACAGCGGAGCTCTACCGTGCGAAGAAAGTGAAGACAAAACGGAAAGCACTTCGGGTCCAGCGAGACATCTAGCAGTCCACGCTTCGTAAGTGGAAGGACGCGCATGTCCAGTCGACCAAAGGCGAGTGGACCTGAGCCCTGATGCGCGACCTCAATGTAGTATGAGCAGGAAGATCGCACGGAGAGCTGAACGTCTACCTGACCCAAGTCCTGAGCGGCCACGGGTGCTTCGGCACGTGCCTACATCGGATGGTGATAGCGTCGAGCCACGTGTGCACGCACTGTGATCGAGGGGCGGAGGACACACCCTGATGCACCCTGTTCGAGTGAGAGACCTGGAAGTAGGAGAGACGCGGGACGGCAACAGCGATCGATCTCGGTGGCGGAAACCCGAGCGACAGCGAAGGCGTGATCAGCTGTCTTGCGTCGGACACCTTGGTTCCGGAAATGTTGCAGAGCGGAAGCGGATGGAACCGGGGATCGGCCTGTGTCTCGACCATCATGAGGAAGAAGATGCAGACAGAGTGGTCAAGGAGAGGGCCGACGGATAAAGCTCGGTCCACACCACCGAACACAACTCTGTACCATCCCGGAAGAGCTGCGCTGCAGCTGCTGCGGATCCCCGGCTCACTCGCCGTCACTACCTTCCTGCGAATAAATTGACGAAATACACAGGATTATGCTTTCAGCTCAATAAATTTACCTATTTCAGATGTTAATAAGACAATGACATTCGGAAAAATGTGTGTTAATGAAACGTAACAATTAAACTTCAGAAATCCTGATCGAACGAATGTTGGTATGGCAGAAATAAAATGGTTACGCTTTCATTCAGTAGTTGCATTCAGGCTTCTGAAAGGTACCTTGTACCTTGTCAGGTTCTGCGGTGTAGCAGCTCTTTCTGCGAGCAGCTATCTGGAAGTGTTCTTGTCCTCTTACAATTTCAGATTACCGTATGCATTCTTTCAAGAATTCGTCTGTGAAAATTGCAATTGGCAACAAATGATTGAGGTCGACGAATGGAAAGCAACGCTGGCTAATTGGGCTTGGTAAAATTGGTCCATTGAGAACCTAGGGAATTTTGTCTTCATAAACACGTATGTTTGTTGTTTCACAATGAAAAAAGTCAACCTAGAATGTTATGTTCAGCGAAATGCGACGTAGGATGAAAGGAAAACCGTCTCAGTGATTTTTTCAATTGAAGCTTGATAAGAATAGAGAACTGCGGAAGAAGTAGTTGATAGACATTTACTGTTAGCATTTCAAAATAGAGTGACAGACTGCTAATCGAAAATGTCACGCCTATATCTTGCACTGTACCCGCCGAGTATATATTCTCGAGCGGAAGCCGCTTTACAACGAAAATTGTTGTTTCTGTTGCTTGTAAGGCGGCAATATCCTTTTCAGTCAACGAACACAAATTATATATTTGAGAATTGTACGGGCGTCTCTTTTGCAATAACCCCCTTCCACTTGGTAAGTAGGCAACCTAATCCGACACTATGTAGGTATGTTTGCATATTCTTACTTTTGACGGAGCTGAGTTATGGTCAAATTCTGAAAAGTTTTCTATCCTTGTAATTTTTATCTTCTCACGAGTGGAGATAGACAGAAAAATGGTACCTGTTGGTAATAGTAGAGGACAGTTGTGATGACCGCAGAACAAAAATGGTCGGAATCCGTTCAACAGGGTGTTCATACAATCAACTTTTACAAAGTATATCAGAAAATTTTCACAGTTTTTCGATTTTCCGTGAAATTTGCTGTCTTAATCCACTGGCTTTTTATTTGCAATAGATTGTAAATTAAATTTCCATTAAAAAAAGGTATTAGCAATGTTCTTGTATCTGGATTAGACCTGCTCAGAATGGAGTTCAAGATATCCCCGTTAAGAATTGCATATTACTTTTTAACACAGATGCACAGACCTTACAAAGATGATAATCATCTTCTTCAACTACTTTACCACTTCACAGAGATTATATCGTTTATGGGGCTTATTCACCTCCGTCCTTTCATCTATATTTACTCTATATTTTAAATTGAGGCCCATGCAATGAGGAGTGGGGTTCTAGTATCTCGTAAAGTTTAATATGGCTATCCAATAATTGGTTCCAAATGTCGCTAAATTTAGTTTTGGTAACATTTTGGCCATATTCCCTGAACTGTGGCGCATACTGATGGGAAGGAGGTGCATGATAACAGTTGTGGTAGCCACACAGAAAACAATTAAAGATCATGGAAAGTGATTGAACATGATTTTCATAAAATAAATTTCACTTAGTATAAAATTATTGATACATATATGCATATTTTTTTATTGCCCATAGAACTAATTAGCAATAAATTCTTCTTGCGCCTTCTTCCCCATCCCAATATCTCACTTGCTTTCCGGGTCAAAAATTTTCAGTCAAAGGAATGTATTCCTATTCGTACATTTAAAAATTCTACAAAGTAATTGTTTTTGAGGGATACTTTAAACATTTTCTCAGAATACCTATATGTTACAAAAATTGTACAAACCGGTCTCCTTGCCGTTCTAAACATTTTTTTAATTTACTGTATTATTTACTGTAACGCTCGGGGGGAGGGGCTATTAATTTAGTGGTATTTATGTAGATTAAAGAATCTAGACCCAACAAATTGTTGTTAACATAGATACAAGAACCAGCTGGGTTATGGTTTTATGGTTATTAATAATGAAAAATGTTTTCCCCCATATTCAGATTGATTGGGATTATACAGAAGAATTACAAAATTATTGCTATCTAACCAAATTAACGTAAAGATTTCATTTATTATTGGCTGACTGTTTTGGTTTTATTCTTGTTCTTTTCCTTTGTAGTTTGAAAGTTAGTTATCTTATTTTGCAAAGAATTTTGTGAACTGAAATTTTGAAAATATTTCCAAATTCAATCGGTTTTAAAAAGTAAGTTAATAAATTGATACAATGACTGGGACATATTCTAACTCAGATTGCACCGAAATAGTGTATTGCTATAGTTTATGCGGAGGAAATAGTAAAGGAGCAGCTCGACGTTATGTAGAAAATTTTCCAGAATGGTGACAGTTGAGTATTTAGAGACATTTTTATCCAACTGAAAGAGTTTGATTGCTTCTACACCCGATTTTTGAGAGGTCTACCAATATCGCCCTGTGAATGTTGACAAGCAGATACTTGATCTGATCTGAGAAGACTTAACGTTAAGCACCCGTGTATAAGCATCATGACTGGTATGGATTGAAATGTGACTTGGCGGGTGTTGAATAGCAACGGGTGTTATCCATATCACTATTCTTCCCGGAGATTACCATCCTAGACGAATGTTTTGCCAGTGCCTAATTAAGCACAGACTATTCGATGATAGAGGGGCGTATGGCGATGCACGTATACCAAATTTGCCCCGGGACACTGCAGCTCGGAATCGCCCCAAGCGCAGACCATTATGGAGTAAGATACTGTACACGAGCCAAAGAAAATCCGCGTGCTGCTTATGAACGCAGTGCCTACTGCCTAGCAAAAATTCAGTGTGAATGTATGGTGTGGAGCTAGTGGGAAGTACCTCGTGGGACTGCACATTTTTTAGATTCTTTGAACTCAGAATAAATATTATCGTGATTTTTTTACATACAAACCTGTCTGCCCTATTAACAGAACAAGTACGATTAGGGACTAGGAGGGTATGTTCTTCCAGCACGATGGCGCACCGGCTCATTTTGAAGTTATTGTGAGAAATCAACTCGATCAGGATTTTCTAAGCCGCTGGATAGGACACTCTGGTCCAGTTCCATGGCCCCCGCCTTTACCTGACATGAAGCCGTGTGATTTTTTTGTATGGGGGGAACTAAAGAGAATAGTGTACCATAGCGGAAGACCTCAGTCGAGGAGTGGATTATTGACGCGGATACGGGAAGGAATAAAAGAGATAAAAGAAAATACAGATGCGTTAGAAGCGTCTACTATTTCAGTAATTCAACGGGCCAAAATATGTTTAGAATGTAAAGGAGACTGGTTTGAACAATTTTTGTAACATATTCTGAAAATATTTAAAATATCCCTGAAGAACAATTACTTTGTAAAGTTTTTAAATTTACAAATAGGGACAAATTTCTTTGATTGAAACTTTTTTGATCCGTAAAGCAAGTGAGATATTGGGGTGGGGAAGAAGGTGCAAGAAGAATTTATTGCTAATTAAAATTTAGCGTTTTGAAAAAGCAAGTTTTATAGGCAATATAAAACATATTATGTATGTATCTATAATCCTCTACTAAGTGAAACTTATTTTATGAAAATCGTGTTCAACCACCGTCCATGATCTTTAATTTTTTTCTGTGTGGTTACCACAATTGTCATATTGCACCTCCTTCCCATCGGTATGCACCAACAATGTTACCAAAACCGAATTTAGCGACCTTGGGAATCTATTATTGGGTACTCATATTAAACTGTACAAAATACTAGAACTCCCCCCCCCCTCATTGCATGGGCCTTAATTTCAAGTATAGGGTAAACAGATGAAAGGAGGGTGGTGAATAAGCCCCTTAACGATATAATTCTGTGAAGTGGTCAAGTAGCCGAAGAAGATTATTATTATCTTCATAAGGTCTGTGCATCTGTGTTAAAAAGTAATAATTCTTAACAGGGATATCTTAAACTCCATTCTGAGCAGTTCTAATCCAGGTACTAGAACATTGCTAATGACCTTTTTCATGGCAAATTTAATGTACGATCTATTGCAAATAAAAAGACAGTAGATCAATAGGACAAATTTCACGAGAAATCGAACGTGATAATTTTCTGATAATAATTTGTTCTAAAATTGATTTTATAAACACCCTTTCAACCGATTCCGACCACTTCTGTGGTTACTATAACTACCATTTACTATAACCTACTGGTATCATTTTTCTGTTATCTCCAGTCGTGAGAAGAAAAAAAAATTCAAAGATAAAAAACTTCAAAATCTGACGATAACTCAGTCCCGTCAGAAGTAAGGATATGCAAACATATCTACATAGTGTCAGGGTAGGTTGCCTCCTTACCAGGTGGAAGGGAGTCATTGCAAAAGAGACACCCTGTGGTATTATAAAATCTCAGCAGATCTCCACGCTCTCAATTGAGCCCACCCTGGATAAATTTCTGGTGGATGTCGATAACCTTGTGGGTGTGTCGGTGGTCGAGCGAGTGGGTGGGTGGCTTGCAATGCTCAGGAAAATTACGAAGAAGATAAGGAACTAAGAAAATCAGATCGTGGGAATGCAATAAATATATGGTGGGTTGGTTTCTCCGGAATATTTTCGCTGGCTTAATTTTCAAAACAGACTGGCACTTTTACACACTTTTATTTGCATTTGCGAACTGAACGAACTGTTAATGTATCTAGCTAACTGATAACTTTGTTCAGCTGGTCATCAATATCTTTACTGAAGATACAAAGTTTGAATGTACGATGTCTGGGGAAATTGACTATCGACTGCGAGTCGACTTATCAAAAATGAAGAGCCACGATCGAATCAGTATAATAGATGAATTTCGAATGCTTAACGGTATACTCCCGAATGAATTGGGTCGTAGCGAGTCGATGTTATCGGTTGGTTTTTCCACTTGTATTAGTTTTTATCGGTATAGTTGTTTATAATTACAGCGCATGAAAAATAAATTGCTGGTCTTTTCGTAGATCTGCAGTCGAACTCGACCTATTCGGTTTACTTTATTGCGTCTAAGGTCGAGTATAAAAGTTCGCGCTATGTGAAAGTAGGCCGCTGCATTCCCAAAGGAAAAGGATTTCTTAGATAAGAAAAGAAAATCACCGTTAACTTTTCTCGAAGGTTGTAGCTGTAGTTCTTTTACAACCGAGTACAGTTGAAACACAGTTCCACTTCGGATGCTTTTTATTAATTACGCTGTGAGGAAAGTACGGTGATAAGTAGATAGAAATCTGATAATTGGAACCAAAATTTCTTGTGTGTGGCGGGGGGGGGGGGTGTCAGACGCGTGTCTTGAAGAGAGGTTACCAACTGTATTTAATACTCATTATTTTATTACGAACATAATCCCAGAGGAACATTATGTAATCCACTTCTGTATTGTGGAATCCATTGTAAGACTGAGCAAGCTGTGGGTACCAAGAAAGTTGGACCTGAGACCAACGATAGGGGATACTAAGGCATTGATAGAAAAGCGAACTGAGCTCAGAAACAAGATTAAGCTCAGCAAGAGAGACCAAGTTGACTATCTTATTAAATAAAACTATTAGGCGCGAGATCCGGCAGATTATTTGAAGATTTGACCAGGAAGCAATGGAAGAGGTATTTCAAGAAAGTTGGTCTGTAGAAAAGCGCATAAAGTGATCTCCAAAGGGCAGCACCTGTTACCTTTTATAATGACGAAAAATCAAATTCAAAATATGTTTGGAATAGAGGAAATTATAAATGAAGCAAACAACCTTTACAAATTATTATATGCTCCCTCAAAGCTATCAGAAATAGGTTAGAAAGCACTGTTAACAAATCGCAGGAGGAGGGAAGGAGTCGCCCAAAACTTTGGAAGTTTAAAAAGTTGTTGTATGTAGTACCCTCAAGTCATTAAAACGTAGAAAGATAGCAGGCCCTGATAAAATTGAAAACTCGACTTTGAAAATGCAGTAGTTTCCCGCTTATCCGACCTAATCAGGTCTCGAGGGAGGTCAGATAACGAAAAAGTCGGATAATCCGAAAGGCCTAATTTTTCAATAAAAATGTATAGTAATGTGGTGCTTTGATAATTTAGGAAAGAAATAACGGAGTATGTAATAGATATTGTCTTTATTTTCACTGTATATACATACATACATAATATGTGCTTAGTGGAATAATAGCTCATATTATGTGTACAGTTCAGTAAAGAATACATTAGTGGATTATAATTAATTTTGAGAGGGTTGGAAATAATCGGTAATAACAGACTGCCATGATTTTGCGTTCACACGTTTCTCTGCTGCAAAATTTCGCCATTTTCGGAAAATGAGCAACTCCTAAGATGTTGCACTAGACCCATCACTCATTTAACTGTATGCAAGGATGAGCGATCGAGAACATGCAAAGGTCGGATAATTTTGGCCTGATGGGTCGGATAATTCGGCAAGTAAGGTGGGATGAATTTGAGTCGGATAACCCGAGAGTCGGATAATTGAGAGACTACTGTGGCTGCAGAATCTTCACCACCCCTCTTGACAAGGCTCATTAATCAATTTTGGAAAGCTGGTTTCTCACCTGACAATGATAGGTATCGGAGATAATGCTTCCGTATAAAAAAGGCGACAGGAGTAATCTGAATAATTAGAGACGCATAAGTCTGTCTTCAAATTGTGACAAAGTTTTTCTAAAGCTTTTGATTCCATTACCTGTGAACGTGTGTAGGAAGCACTGGATAATCAAGGTATTGAACTAAGTATTTTCAAATTTCTAAAAAAATTTTTTTTTAAATTCCAAGGTTTATATAAATTTGGATAGACAAGGGGAAGAATTTACGCTTAGTTAACGGGCAAAGCAAGAAGACCCTTTTTTCCCTTAAATATTTAACAGTGTATTAAAGGGAATTTTTCGTGAACTCGATTGAGAGGGTAAAAGGGTTAAAATTAATGGTCAATGGTTTAATAACCCGACACTCGCGGGTAACATTGTCCTGGTGAACGCTAGCCTAGATGAATTAAAAAATATGGCAGAGGAGCTCTGCATTGAGAGCAAAAGAGTGGGACTTACAATTAATGAATCAAAAACAAAATACTAACAAATAGTAATGAGTTATATCGTGTGATAGGTGGGAATTTGATCGATGGTGCTACGTAGTACAAGTATTTGGGCTAAACTCCGAGTTTTTATGAAATAATGACAAAACAACTCAGTATTAGGAGAAGAAATAGTTTGCAAAATTTTTGGTCGTACAAAAATATTTAAAAGACAAGTTTAATTTGGCATCAGAAATCAAAATTGAGAACCAATGCGTAATTCCACCTTTACCTACGGTGGGACTAAGACCCACCCGAAACGGATGTTAATGAGCATAGTGATAATTAAATTTACGGATAAGGTGAGAGTGAAAATGATAATTCAAAAAATTCAAGCTATTGATATCAGCTAGATAATTAAGAAGTTAAAACTAGGATATGTCGATTCTTTGGTTAGAGGGGCAGACAACTTGAATAAAAAAAGTCGGAAGAGTTCGACCGCTGCACAAAAAGACGGTGAGTCACCCAGCCGACCACGTGACCTGCATACCTACATTCCAGTGTCTTCTCTAGTCCATTCTCGGCGTCGCTCGGCATTTTCCGTGTCGGCTAGTCGAAACGTGATACAACGAATGATCGCGTAAAGAGGAATACGCAACTACATTGTGCTGGTAACGTTTTTTGCAGAGCGTTTCCTGCGGAACTTCTCTCTCTCTCTCTCTCGCATGGCAAACCATTAGACGTATCCATGTCAAAGGAATGAAAATTTCTCACACCGTGTCCAGCAATGGTGCTACAGTGTGTGAAACTGGTTGAGGTCGTAGACAGTTTAGAAGAATCAGAAAGAGGCTCTCATATAAATAATAGCCTTAAACAAGCTTTGAAGAATCTATACAACTCTGGAAGTCGGTTAAAGAATTTTAAAGATGTCTGGAAGGATCCTGGGAAGTCCGAATCAGGTCGGCAAGCTTGTCAAAGTATCTCATAGTTCTGGAACGCTTTGAAGAGTCTACAGATCCTAAAGAATTTTAAAGAGTTTGTGAGGGTTCCAACTGATTTTATAAAACCTTAAAAAGGTGGAACTAACTCGGACCTAAAGAAAAACAACAACACACTAATGAATTTTGAGGAAAGCCCCGAGCACCTTGGGAAAAATTGAAAAAGTGAATGGCGGACTTGTGGCTGTGAGGAATCTTTAGGATTGGGGAGAGTCCAAAAAAGTGACAGTAACTTGGATTCGACTTGTATGAGGAGGCCCGATGGGGAAGAATGGGCCAACAGGCTGCGGAGGAGCAGAAAAGGGTTGGGCACTTGAATTCGGGATTAAAGTTTCTTTTACCTTACACTGACGACTGCAAACAAGTGAAACATACTTGGATCGGACTTATTTAGATTTAGAGCAAATACCTATGTTCCCGTTTTAAAATATTGTTCTAAATTCCACGCCTGTATCTAGATGCTATTCAGCAAAAGGGAACCAACCATCATTTGGAAACAAAATGAGTTATTAGTATCGTTGGAAAGAGCGTAAAAAGTAGAATTTTTCAAAATTGGGCCCCCGATTCAAAAATGTGTACTCATGTTGAAGAAAGCTTATCAGTAAACGCTATGTCATATAGTTTCTACATGGCTTTTGAACTTCGAATCACATGTTCTCAAAAATCGGATTTTGCTAGTTAGTTCCCTTTTGCTGAATAGCGTCCAGCTATGAGCATATCCGAGACTTCGGGAACAGAAAAGTTGAAAAGTTGGTTCTTTCCTCCATTTTTAACATGATAACGTCACACGTCAGTAAATCTGTTGGAGGCCGTATCTTCTGAGATCTCACATGAGCATTGACCTGGCATGGGGACCATATCACCTAAGAACTCTTGTGAATACAGATTTTTTTCCCCGAACATAATGAGCATTTCTACCTTCTGAGATCTCCTAAGAAGCTGCATAAGTTTTCCCTTGATCTGTGGATATTTTACCGTTTACCTCATCCCTTATGTTCCAAATGTAAGTCTGTTGTGCTTCTTGTAATTAGCTTGGTTCTTCGAAGACTTCTGAGAGGTTGGAGGCAATCCAAGTTTTCCCACGATGTAACAGAATGTCTGCTCCTCTTGTAAATATGTGAGAACTGCCTCGCCGAATTAGAGAATTCCTAGTAAAACAGTCTGATCAACTTTTTGCATGCTTACATTTAGAGTTAATAGCCAATCTAATCTTTGTGTTCGGTTTTGTTTCAGGTGAGTACTATGAATCTAATGAGTCATTGTATTGGGACGAAATGGAGTTGAAACCATATAGCTGGTTTTGATTCGGATCTGCAACAAAGGTGCCGCAGACTTTGTAGACAGGTAACTGAGTAGACACGCTAGTTATCTACTGTTGTACGATACAAGGTGTTAGAAATTGCCAACTCAAATGTGGAGATTCGTATTATAAAAAATTCTGAACAAAGGTTTGGATACATATTATGTAACATTTATAGCTTTAGAAAAAGCTTTTGATAATGCTGAATGATCAAATATGTTTCAAATATTAGAATAAGAAAGGTGATATGGAACTTATAAAATGATCAAAGGGTTCAAGTACAAGCAGAGGATTAAGTGAGAAGCGAAAATTCAAGGAGTAAAACAAGGTTGCTTTTTGTCACGAGTACTGTTTAACCTGTTTATAGAAAAGGTAATTGAAGAAATGAATGAAAGAAAATAGTGTGAAAATACAAGGAGAGCCGGTGAGAATGATAAGGTCAGATGGCATAGTGGAAGGAATTGAAGAAACACTGTTGGATGAATTGAAAATAAAATATAAAATAAAGATGAATAAGAATAAAACAAAATTGATGGTAGTCTGTAGATGGGAACTAAATCCAATAAGTATGGAAATAGGAGGTGAAAATGACTTCTTCAGTCGTCCATTCTTGGCGTTGATAAGGCATAAGACCAAAGCTATTGATATTGGCTTGATAATCAAGTAGTTAAAACTAGGATATGCCGGTCATTTGGTTAGAGGAGGAGCAGACAACTGGAATAAATATTTAAAAAAAAAAGTCTCAAGAGTCCAACTGGTGCATGGAAGGACATTGTTACATGGTGTGTCATCCAGGTGACCGTGTTGACGCGCATACCAGTATCTTCTCTAGCCATCCATTCTCTGCGTCGCTCAGCATTTCTTGTGTCGGCTAGTCGAAACGAGATGCAACGAATGACCGCGTAAAGAGGAATACGCAACTACATTATGCTGGTAACGGTTTTTGCAGAGCGTTTTCTGCGGAATCTCTCTCTTTCGCATGGCGAGCTATTAGACGTATCCATGTCAAAGGAATGAAAATTTTTTAGGGGTCTTTTTGAAGATCTCACCGAGCCAGTTACGTTAAAGTCCAGCAGTGGTGCTACAGTGTGTGAAACTGG
The DNA here is from genome assembly GCA_031841125.1 of Acanthococcus lagerstroemiae. NCBI lineage: Eukaryota > Metazoa > Arthropoda > Insecta > Hemiptera > Eriococcidae > Acanthococcus > Acanthococcus lagerstroemiae. The sequence continues at coordinate 24,741,721 of CM063109.1, forward strand.
TTAGGGTCTTAAACATTTTAGAAGAATCAGAAAGAGACTGGAATAAAAAAAGTCTCAAGAGTCTAACCGGTGCACAGAAGGACATTGTTACATGGTTTGTTGTCCAGGGGACCGTGTTGATGCGCAGACCCATATTCCAGTACCTTCTCTAGTCGTCCATTCTCGGCGTCGCTCGGCATTCTTAGTGTTGGACAATCGAAATGTGATAGAACGAATGACTGCGTAAACAGGAACACGCAACTACATCTCGGTGGTAACGTTTTTCTGCGGAATGTTTTTTGTGGAGTTTTTCTTGCGGGGTTTCTCTTTCGCGTCATAAGCAATTAGACATATCGACGTATCCGTGTCAGTTTCACAGGGTTGGACTTCATATGAATTTAAAAAGGGAAAGAAGCGCTCCCCGTTGGAGGGACGAGCACGTTAGTAAATTTGGTTTATTTTGGCACAGAGCTGCCCCTGATAAGAGTGAATGAAAACGGATGGTGGAAGCCTCTCTGCCCGGCGCTGGACGGACTCGGTTGCTTTGTAAGTTGTCTGCGCCGGGAACCCGAATCCAAAAGTGTAAAGACTAAAGAAAAGTGAAAACAGACGGACAGTCTGACTGGCTGACTAATTAATTAATTAACTAAATTAAAATTCGTAGTAGCACACCATGGTAGGTGGAAACCGGATGATGGATCCGAAAACGGTAGACAGTTATCAGAGGTATCTTTATACCCTAGATAGATGTAGAGGGGCTTTTCCCTCATTCGTGGCTCGCCTAAAAGCTTCGAGTACGAAAGACGTATCCTGGAATTAGAGAAGGAAATGACTTCCAAGTTGGAGAACTGTGCCTATAGTCTGAGGTCGAAAGTTGGTACTTCCTTTCGGTGTCAGCTTTCTCCATTATATGACTTTGTGATCCTTGAATAGCATCTTTCTCGCACAGGTTTCATGTTTCAAAGTGGAAGTCGAGATGGTTGAACAGAGCTTCCGACACACGGTCACCAATTCAAAGCAGTTGGCCGCGATGCCGAGCATATATGGGCGGCGGGTGGCGCTGTGTGCGCTGAAATTTAATAAATTACGCGGTAAATTAGAAAACGGTGTCGTCGACCCCGCTTACCGGCAGTCAGCCAGGGCAGAGGACAGTACTTGCACTCGGTTCTGGCCGCTTTCCAGTGAATACATACGTTGGCTTGCTCACCCACGCATCCGTACGTATATACCTGGCTCGGTGAAGCGATGGAAAACGGAAATTTCGCCCCCGCCTAGATATCGACAGCCGGCAATAAATCCGACGATAGCGAAATTTTGAAGTCTGTATCGGGGTACTTCGGGCGTCGCAATTTAAAATTTAGACGCCTCGACGAATTATTATTAAATTAAACGGCGTAAATTATGGGATTGTAAGCAACCTTATGAATGTAATTATCCGCGAGGAAGTTGAATTCGTGATTCGCAATAGATGGGTTCGAGTTGAAAGAGAGCTTAACGTAGTTTAAATATCGCGAATGCCAAAGGACGTGTTTTGTAGATAAAATGTGCTCCGGATAACGCGGCATGCGCGGTTTTCAAGTGCCGAAAGGAAACGCAGGCTCGGAAGATGTCACGTCAAGAACAGAGAAAGCCAAAGAGTTTCAAAGGCCTTACGAAAAGAAAAAGGGTGTATTACGTTCGACAAAAAACATTTCAGCGCCAATGTATAAGATAATTTGACAATGAAATGTTCAAGTTTTCAACGATCGGTGCTTATAGTTTAGTACCGAGGTATCTGCACTCTATTAACTTGCGCCAGCGAGAAAAATAAAATTCGAAACTATTCAGCGGTTTTTTCTTCATTGTCTGCGTGTTCGGAAATTTTTTCATTTGCACTCCCCAACCTGATTGTATACAAAGTTAGCTCGACGTCATAATTGCTAACTTTACAATAAAATATATTGGATGGTATGTCATGAGTTTTTCTCTTTTTTTTTCTTTTTACGGATAATATTTATAGAGCCGAGCATCACCCGGGGTAATTGAGTTTCAAAGTGGGCATCATCTCGAGAACTGGAAAAATAAATCGACGAACGACCGAGTAGTTTCCTTTTTTACGGCCTGTTCGGCGTACCTATACTTGAAAGAACTCGTCTGCTCGCTCTAAAAGGTTTTCTTAGACACTTGCTGACGTCAGCTGTATTATGCTGTAGATTCGCGGAGCAGAAATCTAGACGGTTGTATAGATGCAGGGGCAACCGAGGGATGCCTTTTCCAAGCTGTGTTGAGAGAGAATGTATTTATTTTTTTTTGTATTTGATGTGCACAAGAGCGGTGGCGTAAATGCTTTTCTCGACGTTTTGGTGTACCTAAAGAAAATCAGAAAGAAAAACGCACCGCCGCCGCGTCTTGACAACATGATTAAGCTCGACAAAGTACGACAGCCGCGAAAATATAGGGAAAATAGATTACGGTGACAAGACACAATTAAAAACTTCTTGATTAAAGAGTAGGTATATAGATACTTCGATGCTGGCAGGAAATAACCTTCGTTTATAATATTTTGTTGAACGTCGAACTGGAAAAGAAGTTGCTTTATAATTACTCTTGTCCGTCAGTAGTTTCTTTAAGAACCACTGTGGTACAAAAAAAAAGTGCAAAAACTTGGAAATCACGTTCTTAAAATTGCATAACTTGAAGTAATACCGAACAGTCGACGAAGTCTACCTGTTTCGAGCAGTGGCGTAGCCAAGGATAGGCCAGGGTAGGCCTGCTACCCAAGAAAATTTTTGTTCCACTTGTGGCCTATCGAATTTTTTTCCCACATTGAACCAGTTAGTGCTTCTTACCGATATGCTCAGCATGAGTCCTGTCATGTCATCGCTGGGGTTTTTCCTGGCGAAGACAGCATGCTTCAGAGTCTGCCGTCATGCCAAAACAAGTCAAGAAGAAAGGAAGAGCTGCAGGAATTTGCAATCGATAACTGTCAAGCTCAATGGACATAGTCCGAGGCACCGAGGACCAAAAGATTTATATCCAACATGAGAGACGGACTCACGAACGGGCTAAATACTTATGAATACGTACGTGACGCAGCTACTCACCGAACCTGAAGGAATTGGAGTTTACTTATACGAAAAGGTGAAGAAGATAGCCCAGTCCGCCTGAGGTGTCATACCTGGGAGGTTGAAGACACTCCGTACGTCCTGTAGAGTTGTTCGAGACACAAAGCTGCTTGGCAGCGCCTCAGGGATACCGTGATGTTGAAGGAGTGGTCCTGCGACTTTCCCAGGTTACTTGAGCAAGGGGCTGACCATTCGCTGTCTTCGCCAATGAGGCATTAACCGAGAAGACGTGCCAGCCGGGCGAGGCTGACTGATCAAGTATCCGAACATGGCAGGAGCCGAAAAGTAGTGAGATCAGGCCTGTCGGAAGACAGAGTGTCTATAGGAACGCGAACCAGGCATGCCAACACAACCTGATTTACCTGCAGACCGCACCGGGTGAGACTGCATTACGGGCTAGAGACGAAACATTCAAGTTAATTAAAACCAAAGGAGAGGTTATTCTTATATTGAAGCTAATTGTAAGATGTTTGGTGAAGCGTATGGCGATGCACGCATGCCAAAGTGGCTCCCCAGACATCGCATCCCCGGTCCCGGAAACTACCCTTTCGAGTATCGCATCAGTGGCCAGAGAGAAACTAATTATAAGATTGTCAATATTCTTCTTCTTTAGGTGTCTTGTCCGATGCCGGACATTAGCGATCGCGGTTTCTGATGCGTGACTTTACTGGACAGAGTTAGTGAGGGTATTTGCAGTTGCTTCCCCCACGGCTTGTTGTGTTAAGATTTTCCATCTCTGTGCCGAAGAGTGTGCAGCCGCAGTTAGCTTAATTGAGAAAGCTGTCCACGACGTGCTCTCACAGTACCAGTCTTTCTGATCTGGTGGTAATACGCCCTGCCATTGTAATGTCTTGTTCATTAAAACTGACGGGGGTTACAGGACGCGTTATGTTTCCACCTCGATTGATATTGTAGGCGCCGTGTTTGGTAGGGTATGTTAGTGGGGTTGTTCGAATATCACTAGCTTTCCGGCATTGGTGGGAGTCAAATCCGAGACGCAGGGTTGCGAAGCGGGCACATGACCACTTGGCTCTACTATAATATTAGATTGTTAGATATTGGGATATGATCCGTAGGAGCGATTAAAATGAAGAACAAGGTGCGCTTCTACGATGAGCCTGAGAAAAAAAGACCCTGGGTGATTGTAGCCAAGATTAATCAATAACGATTTACGCATATTATCCAGTACGAAAAATTTCTCTCTGTGTATTAAAAACCTGATCTCACCCTGTCCTCCCGCTACTCATCTTCGAAGAAAATTTTAATTGATGAGACGTAACAGTATAACTGTTGTGTCTATTTCTGTTTGAAACAGAGAGTGAAAAGATCAGAAATAGGAAGTGAATTAGAGCCAAAAGCTGGATAAAAACTAGGGTAGCGATTAGCCGAAAAATGCTTTGCCGGCTGGAATACCAAGGTGTCACATAAATTGTTGCCATTTAATGCGCTTGCTTATTGCATGGCCGCTACCACTAGTGGATTCGCCAAATTCGAGTTTTGTGTGAATTTTTCAATTTGAGTTCAATCATCATGTTCCCCAGTTTCTTGTTATGTTTTATTATGTCTGATTATATCTTTATTATGTTTTATTATATCTTACCATGTTCTGATTATGTATAAATTATTTTTGGTTTTGGCCTTACTGTGACTGTCTTATCATGCCTCAGTACGTCTTCATTATGCCTTTATTTTA
>CM063109.1:24746996-24780996 GCA_031841125.1 Acanthococcus lagerstroemiae
TTGTTTTCGGAGACGGGGCAGGGATACGATCGAAAAATGAAAAATTGACAATTTATCAAATGAAATAATAATTTTTATTCCATGATCTATCCACGCCCTTTCCCTTCCGTATTCACTCTTGGATAAAAGCACGATTACCATACGACTTATAATATGAATGCCACTGCAAACATTTCAGCACTGAAAGAATCTCGTAAAACCACACACATTTTTAAAGATAAAAGGTTTCGGTAAACTGTTACCTCTCCCCGGGCAAGAAAGCGAATATTCTGATTACATACCTTATTTTAAGCTGTTAAATCCGATTGAAATAGGAATGTGCGAGTTCGGAAGTTAAGCATATCACAACATACACTGCGAATGGGATTTCGAATACTTAGACTTTTTGAAAGGCTATTCCTTTTCGGTTCTTATACTTGTGGGATATTTGCTTTCCCACCAAACCCCGGAAATGTGATGCTTTACTAAATACATAACAAATCACTCGAAACCTGTCCTCTTCATCCAGTGTTTTAACTACGTCTTAAATCTGAGCGACTACATAGTGACAAATCTCGTACCGTTGAAAAAAAACTAAACTGAACAAATGCTAAAACCCTTACATTTTTCATTTTATTACTTTTTTGTCAGTTATTTGATTTGGGTCCACAGAAATAGCAGTAGGCATCTTTCGCTGAATGAACACCAGATGTGACACAAATCAGTGCCTTCCACTCTTCCATGCCACATAAACATGTATACATACATACATCGATTAGTTCTGCTCATTAAAACGTAACTATCGATCGGTTGTAACAAGTTCATTTAATTGTTGATCCTTTTTACATTGAATGGCACGAATAATTTTTTTTGGTAGATATGAGTATACAACACTGCTGCATGTGGAGTTCTAAGCAAACAGCAATGAAGACAGATTCCAAATCGCTTCGCAGGTGCTTGTACTCTGACTTATTTACATCATTTTACAAACTTACACAACACGGAATAGGAATTAAACTGCTTGTTCAGTCTCAAATGAATCTTCATTACCAATAAGGATAAGGACTTCCTACAGATGAATGGAATTTTATATCAAATCTTCCCGCACGATACCTGTAATAATTTTGCTAAATTCATCCATGGGTAGTGTTGATACAAAATCACATGGAGATAATAAGTGTAAATTATTTATACTTACATTGTTTGTTGGTTGAAGACTGCGTAGATTGCGGTGCTCAACTGTCTTTCAATCACACAATTTAGCAACATACCTATAAATTTTTGACACTAACACGGAATATTTAAATTTCACGTTCCTTTACAAATTTACAAAACACAAAATCTCCGCTGGTGACTGAAATTACTATAAGGACTTCCTGTGGATGAATCAAATCTTATGCTTATCATATTTTCCCGCGCGATACCAATAATCACTTTGCTGAATTCACCCATGGACAATATTGATGCAAAATTATCTGGAGGTACAGCAAATTATTGATGGTCTGTATAAATTTTGTTAGTTGAAGATTGTAGACTGTGGCGCTCACCTGTTTTTCAATCGCAGGCTATAGCAACAAATATCAATTTCCGACACTAACACGGTATAGTAAAATAACACCTTCCGTTTTTTCAGTTACACCAAATTTCATCCTCTCTCTGCGGCGATGAAGGGGGTACATTTCATATAATTGGTGGTACATTTTGGTGCATTTCAGGTACATTTCAATCTGCCCAAATTCGGTGAACGTGGAACAAATGGGGAGGGGGGGGGGCTAACATTACCACAGCCCCACCATATTTGATCCTCCCCCCTGCGGCGATAAGGGAGGTACATTTCAGATAATTGGTGGTACATTTCGGTACATTTCGGGTACATTTCATTCGAACCAAATTTGACGAAATCAGCTAAGTTGGAAGCTCTAATTCATTTCGGCCCCCTCATACTTTTGGTCATTACATGGGAAGGGAGGGGGTACATTTTATATAATTGATGGTACATTTCGGTACATTTCGGGTACATTTCATTCTGCCCAAATTCGGTGAAGGTGGAACGAATGGGGGGGCTAACGTTACCACAGCCCCACCAACTTGAATCCTCCCCCCGCGGCTATAAACGGGGTACATTTCAGATAATTGGTGGTACATTTCGGTACATTTCGGGTACATTTCATTCTGCCCAAATTCGGAGAAATTGGAACAAATGGGGGGGCTAACGTTACCACAGCCCCACCAACTTGAATCCTCCCCCCGCGGCTATAAACGGGGTACATTTCAGATAATTGGTGGTACATTTCGGTACATTTCGGGTACATTTCATTCGAACCAAATTTGACGAAATCAGACAAATTGGGGGGGCTCCCGTTACCCTGGCCCCACCAAAGGACTTTAGTTCCCCCTTCGCAAGGGGAGGAGGTACATTTTGTAATAATAGCGGTACATTTGGGTACATTTCGGGTACATTTCCCCTAACCCAAAATCGGGTCTAAAATCAAATTTGGGGGGGCCAGGGTAACGTACCCGGTTTGAAAGAGCAGTATGGAAAGCCTATAGTTCGCTTTTTATTACGTTGAGTTTCAGAAGCTTAAATACTCGTTGAAAAGTCGTATTCGGCACACAAGCCCTGATTTTCGTTCTCGACCATCGAATCAGTGTTCAGCTGTGAGGAACTTGAAATTTTCAGTTTAGTGCTGCGAGCGCTAACCTCGGTCAGTAGGGGACCTCATGGGGGCCCTTTCTGGATAGCGCGCGCTGGAAGCGGAAGGCGAGACGGGGGCTCGGGCCGGCCTCGAAGCGTCTCTCCGGCCACTGATGCGATACTCGAAAGGGCAGTTTCTGGGGTCGGGGGCGGTGTTTCGGAGGCCACTTTGACATGCGTACATCGCCATACGTCCCGCCACACCATTGAATCAGTATTCAAAGTTAGTGCTTAGCACCCGTAACGTTCTTGGTCGTGGGAAAACTTTGTTGCCAGTGTTGCTCGACACGAAGAAAGACATTGAAGGACGAAAAGGAAAAATATAAGGCGAGTTGAATGGACCGGAAGAGGAAGAGAAAACCGCCGGTCTCGTGCTGAGAGGAAGGAGTGATAATCTATAGTTTCTGATGACGGTATTTCGATTCGCGGCGAATAAAGCTGAACGAAGATGGCATGGCGCGGTGCGACTTCTCTTAATAAAGTATCAAGAGAGTTGAAGTTATGAAACTAATGGTAAGTCGCAAGTTCCTTCCGGACGAACTTCTTGAACTGACGTACGCGTATTCGTCTTGACGAGGAAAAAATAACGGAAACTGGGTCACGTTGTCCGCCGATCCAGCCTCCAAATTTGGACGGTACCTTTTCTGAAATGTACCATTTCTTACGCGTACTAAACGATTAAGCTGTTCTGAGAACCAGCTTCATCCCCGAGGCAAAAAATATTGGTATTACGGGGCCGCTCGATTGCGATAAATTTGCATTGCATGACGTTACTGGGCTCCGTATGGAAAAATTGAAATCCACCCTCTCTCCCCTACTGTTCAAATATTATTGAACTTCGTTTAGTTCGCAGTCCGACGAAGATTGTTTTTCCAAATATTCAGCTTGTTGCAAGTAAAAAGAATGGACGATTGGCTCTCTGCATTTAGTATAAGTATAATCTGATAGTTTTTCTGTAGTCTAAGAATTATGTTACTATTCCGCCTATTTTGAATCAGGGCGAAGAGCTAAGTTCAATGATTTGGTCCTCGAAGTAAGTAAAAATAGTTGAGTATTTCTCGAGTAAATCGTGTGAATCATGTACATTCTTCTTCTCACGATTAATTGGAACTGTAGCAGTTTTGTAACTTGTTGCATGGCGTTATGAAAATGGACATTGCTAGTTTGAACCTGATACAAAAGGTCTCACATACGGTATGGGGCACGAGTTTTTTTTTTTTTTAAGTATGTTTTTGGATTTTTAAGAGTTGCGTTACTCCGATTCTGTAGATCACTCTTTTGGTTTGATTTCCATTTTCTTGGTATGTAGTGAAATACTGATATCTAGCGGAGGTGGATGATTATCTTGGTGTCAGACTAATCTACAGATACCTCTATGATCGCTAATTTGCTTAGTACCATATTTTACCCGAGGCCGTCGAGGGAAATTCGGGCTCGTGGAAAAAATAAAGTACGAGATAAAAGTCAGTAAAATAGGACAGAATCGAGAGAATATACAAATCCTGTTTGTTGCAGAAATCCGGGCTCGGGAGAACCCCTCTCCTCCTCTTCTCATACCTTGTCTTGTCTCCTGATAGTGTCGTAATAATTATTAAGTCCTTGTTTTGCCGGCTTCCATTTTTTCTTTGGTCAGCCTCTCCATTGGCTCTTCACCTTCACACAATTATGTGTGTAAAATTTTAGCTTAATAGGGTAATACGAACTCGTACCTTATGTCGTTTCCCTAGTTATGAGGAAATACACAGGGTTTTGATATTTTGGTTTCAGTTTCCTTTGTCTTGGTTCCTAATGAAGCTAACAAATAGGGTTTCATCTGTGTAGAAATTACATCACAAGAAAATACTAAAACGTAACAACTTGAGATATTGCCCCCTCCTGGGTGGTTTTAAAAAAGGGCCAAGAAAATTGGTAACCAATGTTGTCGATACGATGTTCGATCTACAGGATTTCATGATCACTGTATTTCGTTTTGACATTTTTGGATTCCGACCCTACAGTGGCCCTTGTAATGACTGGGACCCGATGAATTGGATTTCTGGTGGGACATTCGCTATTAGTGACTTACGAAACCTATCTACCTATTTCAGTAGTTCGTTTTATGTTTTTTCATGTATTTAAAATTTCTATGTTGATATAGGTCTTTGAGTTTTAGAAAAGAAGAGCCGCACAAAATCGAGATGCTGCGTCTTCTGTGATTGAAAATTAAGCCCCTTCCTCCCAAGAATTATATTTTTCCCTTCAATAATAAAAGAAACACTTATCACATGTAGGAAAAAAATGTTTCAAACAGAATCTGTATCTTGCAAAATTTTACATAAGAATTCATTCCATTCTGTCTTAATAAGAATTCTCAGAAAGCCGGAATTGAAAAATCACATCTTCCGGTGCTATTCACTATCACAGAGCTTATGATGGCGGGAGGGGGAAAGGAGACGTAGAATTGTGGCAGTCTTTCCAGTGTCATTAATTTTCACGGCCAGATAGGGTGTGTACACGCTTCTAAATCACTGCATCTACTCATCCTTGGAATCTTTCTTGGATAGCTCTCCCACTTCTCGATTCTACCATTTTCAACATCGTGTTTTTCATCATTTGCTGTCTTTTTGATTTTTTCTATTAGAAGAATTTTCCGAACTTGTACTAGCGTGAAAAAAGAGACGTTGAGACATCGATAATCAGTTTTCAAGATCACTAAATTCCTTTTTGGTATCTGTTTTTTTTTCAACTGGAAATTTGAAGCCTTGGGGGGGGGGCAAACACCTATCTCGAATTTGCAAAGTTTTCCTCATTTTACAGAGACCCAGAAACCTAATAAACAATACCCATATCGAACCTGTAAATTTTTCATTTCCAACCCCCTTCTCCTCTTGACTCTCAGTTTTCATATTAGGTGAAAATCGGTGTTAGAAATTAATTCTACGGTCCCGAAAATATAAAAAACAATACCCATCTCGAAATTGTTAATTTTTTTAATTTTGTAGCCCCCCACCTCTCACCATAAGTTCTGAACAGTGCAGCCAGATCTGGGTACTTGTTGTCAGTTCTGGCTATTATCGTTCAAATTTGAGGATTTGGCTGTTCTTACTGGCTAAATTTCATTCTTTTGCTATTTTAAAAATGAGACTGGCCACAACTTTACTAGCTATTTTTTTGTTTAAATATTTGTTTGCTATTTTAGTTTTAAATCTCCTAATTACACCACATACGATAGCAGTGATCCAGAATTTCACCTTCCCCGCATCACCAAAAATGTCTTGTGAAAAGGATCTTCACCACATCTTCAGTAGGCCCGCTTTTTATGACAATAATGTATTTATTGATGAAAATTGATTTGCGGTTCGAACTTGAACGAAGTTGGCCCCCGATCACTGTAGTGTAGGGTGCAATTGGAGTTTTAACATGAATTGATTCTGGATGCGTATACATACGAATAAAGATATTCATTCTCCAGCCTGCACTATCATGAATCAAATTTGAAAAAGAATACGGATAAAAAATCCAGTTTTTTTAATAAATTACAACAAAAAAAAAACACCTTTGTCCGCTTATAACATTATTTGAAAAGTGTTTTAGACGTTTCAAAGCAGGTTTTTTAACATCACAATGCTTTGAACGTATCAACCCTGCTTTCAAAACCAAGCGCAGAAAACTGAAAAGTTGACAACTTTCAAGTTTCTGATCTGACAGCCCTGGATAGGTTAAAATAATTGTCAAAAATGGATTTCTCGGACCTGATAAACTTGAGAAACTGTACTCGTATTGCATTTAATGCAATTTTGACCTCTCACCTCCTCCCTTCCGATGAGCGTTCCCAGCGAGGAGCAAGCCCCCTGGATTTTGAAAAAAAAATCATGTTTCAGTGCTCACAAGATTATTTTCAAATATTTAAAGCCAACTGAATAAAATTCGCTGAAAATAGAGTGTGCCCAGGGGCCTAGATGCTAGATAACGAAAATGTGTGACTGGCGCCAATATAATTCTACCTTTTTGCCCCCTTCTGGAAAAAGTTCTAGCTACGCTCATGTCCCTTCCCGTAATTGCACATTATTTCATCCAGTGTACCATCGGTATACATCTTCTCTCTTTCTCATTATAAGTTCAGCGTCAAAGAGACCAAAAAAGTGTATTAATCATTGTGAAAAGTTTGGTGTGTTGAATTTAATTTATCGTGTTACAAAGTGAACGAAATCGTGAAAAATTAGCCGACGGTGAATAAATATACGAGTATCTATTTGACAAATTCAGTTGCGATGAAGTGAGTTCTAAAGAAATTTTTAGGACGCCGAGTGAATTGCGCGCGAAATTTGCAAAATGTATTTTTATGCAGAAAAGAGAGTAATGAATACAAATATAACAAAATAGTAATCCAAAACCACGCTGCGCGGATTTCTATGTTAAATTATTGGCGATTGCTCGAAGAAATTCATACGGTGTCTTCATTATTTGTTGCGTCTGATCGGCCGCGCCTAATCGGTTGCTCCGTGACCTAGAAAACCTAGCTATTGACGTCTCAATGTTCTTTTTCGTGCTCGAAAAATCCGAAAATAGTAGGCCCTTAAAAATATGATGAAACATATTTTGTAAAAAACCACTGGACCCTAGGAGTATTGAGGAGCTATTTGGAAATGATTTCGACCGTAGGTAGTTATGAAACTCCCTTGTTTCTGAGAGGTCTGAGGCGATTACCGAAAAATTAAAAAAGCTTTCTTATGTAAAATTTTACAAAGAATAGTTTTTGTTTGAAACTTTGTTTTCCTGAATATAATAGTTCTTGATATTTTTGGAAAACATATTTACTTTTCAAAATCAATATGAATGAGCACATGACTGGAAGAAATACGTTAGACTAAAATATTATTTAATGAAATTAATTAAAAAATTTTATGAATATTAAAACTGCTTCAAATTTATATTCTTTATGAAATATTGGATCTTTAATTTCTTTTATTATAATTACTCGATTCAAAAATTTTTATTAAAAAAAAATTATTTATATTTAATAATTTAAATTTAAAATTAATTATTTCTTGCATTTCAATTAATAATATAACTGCTTTTGTTTTATCTATATTTTTTTCATTAAATTTTTAGTGTAACGTTGTATGTGCTTTCGTACCCTAATTAGAAAAAATTTCCAAGGAAATTTGGCTGCAGACTGCAGTCTTGCAGCAACAGCACGGCTGCAGACTGTAGTCACGCAGGATGTGGGTGCAGCAAAGATCATGATCAATGAGCCAGTAGCTGGAAGAAAAATAAATTTCCGTGGAAATGTCAACCACTGGACTGAATTGTCGCCATGAAGAGCTAACGGACTGGCTTTGTATCAGGGAAGGGAGGGAAGCATGGAAATTTCTATTAAAAACACGGCTGCAGAGGCGCGGCAAATGTCAACCACTGAATTCTTGTCGGGGGAGTGTTAGTTTTCGCTCAAGTATACCCATGGCTGGAAGAAGATGGAAATGTCAACCACTGAGCTGAATTGTGAACATGAAGAGCTAAAGAACTGTGAGTTAAACTGAGCCGGAAATGAGAAGAGAAAAGAAGAAGAACTGTAAGTCACGCAGGGTGCAGAAAAGATCAAGATCACTGAGCATATGACTGGAGTTACGGTTTCCGCTGAAATATACCCAAGGCTAAAAGAAAAATAAAGCTCCATGGAAATGTCAATCACTGAATTCGTGTCGAGGAACGTTACGGTTTTCGCTGAAGTATACCCATGGCTGGAAGGAAAATAGATTTCCATTGAAATGCCAGCTGCTGAATTGTCGGGGGGAGCATGTCGGGGAGAGCGTTACGGTTTTCGCTCAAGTATACCCAGTAGTAAAAGCATATGAGAGGTTCGGAGACAAAAGTGAAACTTGCCCACTTTTTGTATGTTTCTGAGAAAAATTAAGAAAACTGTAGCACAATGCCACGATATTCTGAGAAAAAAATAAAAATTGAACAGTAAAGTTGGTAGGTAAAGAAGATCAACCTGATGAAAATTTCGCCAACTCGTATAATAGCTCGAATAACCACAATTTAAAATGGAAAACGTAAGTTTTGAAACCAACCTTCTTTTTTTCGATCAATTTCTGTTTTTCTTTTCTTTTCTTTTTTTGATGGAATTCACGAAATTATTCTTTAGAAAAAGTGAGTATAACAAATGTTAATTTTATAAAAAATTGAAAAGTTGTGCAAAATATTTGTTCCAAGTCAAAAAAATTATGAAAAAAACTTCTCAAATGACACAAAAAGATAATAACTAACAAAATACCAAAAAAAAACGTTCATTATTATTAGTATTATCGTACTTTTAACTCAGGTAATTCAGAAATAGGACCACAAAATACATACCTAATAAACGTTCAGTCTTATTAGTATTATCACACTAGTAAGTCGGGTAATTCAGAAATAGGAGCACATTTCGGTATGGCAGGTTTGTTAGGGTCATCTGCGTGGTCTTCGTAATCATTTTGATCTTCAGTTTCACTTGTGAGGATGCCAGCGTTGATGAAAAGAAGATCCACAAAAAACTTTAGACTAGGAACCATTATCCATTCGTCACCATAATGTTTCACAAAAAGCACAATGCGCCACGTTTAAGGAATTTCTGTTGGTAAAATCTCTGCTTCCAGCACTTTTCTTAAATTAAGCAGCAATCCATTCAGAATTCGCAAAAAATCATACATGCACACCACCTGACTAATAAAAATACATCAGGTTGGCTATTCTAAGTTCAAAAATATTTGCTCTGTGTCTGTTTTCTGATTGGTTCAAATTTCACCACTGTGAAGGACAAAAAGCGAGGGACACGTTTTCAAATATGGCTGCACTGATTCTGATCGAGTCTGAAACACGTACTGCATTGCCAACTTGTTCACTGTACTCACAAAAACTGTACACACGCTTCAATTTATCCAAACAGGCTGCGATAATATTTATAAAAATTTTTTGAAGTCTAATCCATGGTGAGGGACAGCCACGTTGAAGGAATTTCTAAGTATTTAAATGAGATTTCCACAATAGGGGGGGGGGCACGATACTTCAAATTAGTAAAAAAGATACAATAAGTTATTCTCTGAGCCTATACAGTATTAGAAGACCCTATTGTTTATACATTGCCAGATATCTAGCTGGGACAAAAGTAACAAGGTTTCGGTAGAATGACCCAGGGAGTCGATGCGACGTTGTAACGAAAAACTGATACTGTAGGGTTGTACAAATATTTTTTCTCTACTGGATGGCACATCCAACTCATTTTTGTTTACAATTGCTAAGTGTCAACTTTTGCTTCAAACCCCTCATATAAAATGCTAAAACCAAGTTTGAAGGGCCCAATCCGCTACAAAAGACACAGCACCCTGATTTTTTTTCTGTGATACTCAGCGGGCTCATACGACCGAATTCCGCCCAACTCCAGGTTATCAAAAAATTTACTTGGACTACAAACGATTCCTCACTTGCTGGTATGAAGGAAAACGGGCGTCCGTCACATACTCTTACCATTTTGTGTGAAGTCTCATTCTTACAATCTTCTTTTGTTCATTGAAACTTGGTGTGATGAAAATGATACTCATGAAACCTTTACCCCGACATCTTCACTTGTGAAAGGGCAATTGCCCTCACCAGGCGAACTAATCCAGCTGAAGGGTGTTCTCAAATTCGATGATAGGAAGCGAAGTGGAGTTTCGGCCTTACCTAGTGAACAACTTGAACGAGCAACTTCGCGTAAATTGTACTTTTTCACGCATCTCAAACAAGATGTTACTGTTTGCAAAGACTTTGAATCGATTGAATAGTACGCCGCCGGAAGTGGACAGTATTCTCGAAACCCGAAGAGGGAAAAAGTGACTGCCTCGATTTATAATGGAGAACCTTTTCCTCGAAGATGCTCGGAGTGTAGGGGCGAGTGAGTGGCGCAGCGGTGGCGTGGCGTGCGATATGAACTGAGTCTGCGGAAACGTCGCGCGAACGAAATGGAACGGAGTAAAGACAGAGATGAGGAAAACTTGATATAAATCTCAGTCGATTTTTACACTGTCAGTCTCATTGAGAGAGAAGCATGCTCGTCCTTGGCGTGAACGTCCTTCGGAGTAAGAGAACTATCTATCAAGGCTGAGCGGGAGGAGAGCTGGAGAGCACATCGTCTCGGAATAACGTCGAATTGGGTTCGTCATCGCGATTCCCTCTCGTTCGTTTTTGTTTTCTATATTTTCAATTCCTTTAATAACCAATCTCTCACCGATATAAACTTGTGAGTGGTGGCGCATGAAATTACTTACGCGTTTCGAGCTCACACATGCGACAATCGGACTTGTCATTTTGGGTGTAGCTGTAGTCCGTAGAGTGCACGGTGTACGTCGATATCGACGAATTCGGTGTGAAATGTACGACCATTTGAGCATTCACTCGTATTGACTAGCTGGGTCTTAGGTGGATATGCAGACGGAACACTCGACTGCGCACATTGGAGTTAAAGGATAAAAGGTGCTGGGCTGCGCGGCGGCGGCTACTCGCAATTGACGGCGACATAAAATCGTAAAAACAACGTAAAAATACCAACGAATTTCGGTATAATGATCTGGATGCTAGGTATTCTCGAAGGGCGTCCTCAAGCCAGTGAATATATACTGTACGGCGAATTCTAATACGCGTATTTTGAAGAATTTTAACGCAGTGGCGATGGAAGAAAGAAAAAGGGTCCGACCAATAAAAACTGTGTACGTAAGATTTTATTCCGAGTCTCAAGTGGCCGTAAATTCAGAAATGAAAACCGTATACCTGGATTATATGTTTACCTTTTATTTCCATTACCGGCGGTGTAAAGCTTTCATTTTGCCCTTATTACAAGCGGTTGTGTTGTGGGATGGAAAAACAACCGCAAAGGTCGAAGGCAGTAACGCAATGTTGGAGCGGCACAGTGGGATAGACGTCAGATTTAGCCGGACGGAATTATTCTGGTTGCCTACCAAACTTAAAAAATGAAATTGGGGACTTTCGTGGACCTCATTATCTGATATGGAGAGGAATTTTTCCATGTTCTTATTCTTGGTAAATTTTTTTAAGGAGGGTTAGGGGCTAGCAATCGATCCTCAGCTATGTAATAGAATCAGTAACCTGATTGGATTCTACTTTTACAATTTTCCACTTAGGCTGCTTAATTCAACAAATCATTTTTTCTTTTTTGAAGTTCTTTTTTAGGAACGTGTATTCACATACAGAGTGTTTCACGAATTGGTCCCTCTTTCTTTCTTTCTTAATCGCGAAGTCTGATCTTCGCGGAATGAAATTATGCATACCAAACTTATAAAATGGAATTAGGGACTTTGGTGGACCTTATTATCTGATTTTAGAGGACTTTTTCTAGGTTCCTGTGGTTCATTTTTATTAAGATAGGTATACACTGAACGAGTTTTTCGGAGGGGAGTAGCAATTGATTCTCAGGTATGTAATCAGAATATCTGCCGGCCATATAAGTCATACTAGTCATACAAAGTCATTTTTTAAATTTAATTACAGCTTCGATTAGACAAATTCATTTTTCTTATTTCTAACTTTAGGTGAGCCATTGCCTAATCCGCCCTTCTACGGGAATAAGCTAATACCACCTTCTGCCAGTGGACTCTGTCAAGGGCGTTGCTAGTCCAATAGGGACCCACGTATCTGATGATCTCGTCCACCCATCTGGTGGCTGGTCTTCCGCGCTTCCTTTTTTGGCCCTGTTGGCACCCATGTCGTGGCTATTAAATTCCACTTTTCCTTGTTACCTCTAGCCATGTGCCCTGCATATTTAAACTTTGTTTCTTAATAACATAGCCTATATGCCGACATTTAGTTTTCAGTTTAATTTTATTTGTTTTGACCTTATCCTTCCATTTGATATTTAATAAATTTCGTGTAGCATAGCATATTGTGAACTTTTAAGTTTCTTAACCTGCTTCCTCGTTAGGACATCCGTAACTCAGTACGGGTATCACACACATTTCGAAGACTTTTATTTTCACTTTAAGTGCATATTACTTTTTAGGATATGCTTCAAAGCCCAAAATGATTTCCATGCATTTGCAATTCTCGTACTTAATTTCTTTGTTCGATCGATCTTCAAATGAGATAATTTGGCCCAGATATTTATATTCTTTTACTCTCTCTACCTTGAGACCATCCAAATCAAAAACTGTCATGGATTCCTTGTTGGACATTACTTTAGTTTCTTACACACTTATTTGTAGACCTACTTTTAGGCATTCATCTCTCGTCCAGGAACCCCCGTATCAGGGTCGTACCGACGAAGGGGTTTTTAGGGATTCAAACCCCATCCCCCCCATTGGCAAAAAAAAAACGAAGAAACAATGAGTTGAGATGGAGAGAGGGCACAGCTGTGACTAAGCCTCCCACCCCACCAAGAAAAAAAACGGTATCCTAGTCACAATCCCCCCCCCCCCGTATTACCTAAATCCTGGGTACGGACCTGCCTCGTGTTATTTCAAGTATCGAAAATGTCGACATTCTGGAGTCTAAGCTCTCGCGCAGTACCCCATGAGGTCACCTGCCGCGACTCCAACAACCACGTTTTCCCGGAAAGCGCGTATCACTGGCTCCTGCGGTCCCGAAACATGACAAGATCAATGAGACGAAATCATAACTCGTTATTAGCGCCTGAAGTTATACGCTACTGATTGTTGAACTCAGTGACGTATTTACGGGGAACTGAGTATGCAATTTCATATGCATACACACGGTGATGAACAGTACAGGTTGTTAAATTGATAATCCCACCATCTTTTTTTCTGAATGCGAAGTTGGATCGACGCGGAGTGAACGAGAAACTTCGAATGAAAGAATCTACATAGTTCTATTTTAGGTGAAAAAAGGTTTTCTAGTAAAAAGAAAGTCCATAAGTTCTATTTTCCAGCCCCTCTGAGTTTTGAATTTTACATTCAAACTTGTGTTTCGTTTTATAGGACATCCCCTCGTCTGTACACCAACCCCTGCTCATTTACAGCTGAGAGTTAATCCGAAGTCTGGGGAAACGAGAGCCCCTCCCCCCGTAGTTGGAATATTGACCTCGTTCTAGCGGCATTGTTGATATTTCGTTTATACTTCGTTCGCGAACGATATATGTTTCGTTTGAACGACATAAGCCTTCGTTTGTGTACCAACCCCTGTTCGTTTATAGTTTACGGCAAATCCGCAGGCTGGAGAAACGAGAGCTCCCCATCGTTAGGATTTCAACAATAAATTTATACACACAAAAATAACAAGACGTTATGGCGAAAGCTGAGCAATCCTACATATGAGCAGGTGTTGCTATGTTAAAAAGGCAAGGATACGAAGTACTAAGTCGGTGCGACGTCAGGTTTGACATCAATGTTGCCAGTTGCGAGAAATCTGCCGTGCGCCATCTTAGGTCGTGCGCCATCTTTGGTCACTCCCCTATTCCTATACTAGTTTTTTTTTCTTTCTTTTTTTGTTGAAAACTCGTAATATCGAATTGAAGGCTGCTTTTCCAAAACACATTAGTCAATTTTTGGCAAAAATGAGTTAGGAGCGAAATTTGGTGGTGAAAGACTCCCTGAATATGTCACGCTAGAGAATGTAGCAAAATCAACCATAACAAATGCGACACAGCGGATCCAGCCTGAAGCCAAGCAGCCTATGATTTTCCAAAACACATCAAATCAACTATTATCAGTAGTCGCAGAGAAGTAGAAGGCTTCCAGGTTCTGTGAATTATAGGCAATGATAAGTTTTCTCTGCGAAGTACACATTACACCCTGATTTTTGGCGAACATTGCTTCTTTTTTTTCTTCCATTTATGTTTTTCTCATTTGTTTCCTTCCTTCTTTTTTTTTCTGCCTTTATGCGTTTTGGAAAAGCAGCCTTCAGTTTCAAGTGCCACGTTAAACAGCAATGGAGATAGGGGATCGTGACACTTGAAGATATATTTTAAAAATTGGGATGGGAAAATGAAGGAATAGATATAAATGGAGAGAAGCTTAGCAACCTCCAATTCACAGATGACATGGTGCTGGTCTCTGATAGCCTGGCGGAAATGTAAGAAATAGCCACAGAATTGAATTTAATAGGAAAGAAAGCAGGACTTATAATCAATATAGAAAAAACAAAACCTTTACCAAATAGCTAAAACCACCCCTCGGTACTGATGCGATGCTCGAAAGGGTAGTTTCCGGTGCCGGGGGTGCGGTGTTTCAGGGGCCACTTTGGCATGCGTGCATCGCCATACGTCCCACCACACCAAATAGCTAAAACCAGGACGTAGCTCTAGACAGCCGAAGAATAGAAACAGTATCAGAATCAGTATACGTAGGACAGTTAGTGTCTCTAGAAAGTTCAAGCAGTAAAGGGGTAGAGAGAAGAATTGCGATTTCCTGGAAAAAGTTCTGGAGGCTGAAACACATTTTTAAAGGACGATTTCAAAATAAACTTAAAAGCCGGGCAATGAATAGCTGTATCTTCCAGCACTTGCATATGGTTGCCAGGTGTGGGTTTTAACATAAAGAGATGAAATGAAAATTATGACACATGAAAATGATCTTGAAAGAGCCATACTGAATATTCAAAAGGAAAGATAAAGAAAAACTCTAATGCATCAGAAATAAACTGAACTACAGTCTGCATTTTTTATACAATCAGACAAAAAAAAAGAGATTGTGGAGGACATATGGCAAAGATGGATCATAGCAGGTGGACAATGAAATCAACAGACTGGTTGTTAATTGGAAAACGAAAACAAGGTTTCCAAAAATTAAGAAGGGCGGATGATTTTTCAGAAATTCTGAGGCACATAAGGTACCTCCAAATTGCAGCTGGCCGGTGGGCGTGGGTACGGTTGAAGGAGACCTTTACCCAACAAGGGCATAAGATAATTAAGTAAAGTAATGTAGAATCGAATATGTGTTTATAAATTATCTGTCTGTATAATAAAGGTCTTGATTAATTGAATATTGAATTTAACACAGTTTTCCAACTCCAGTACGTAAAATCAGCGACCAGGAAATTAAGGTGTTGCCTTAACTGTGGTAATCGAAAACTGTACTTTGATACTTTTCCAAACCAACTCAATTTGGGCCTTAACTGAAGTGTAAATGTCGAATTTGGAGCCCAAATCGGGTCCAAATAAAAAATATAACTCGATATTAGGTATCAAAATCCCCCACTACGAAGGAAAACCTATTTCGATGCTTCGTTCTTTTTTTAAGCCGGAGTCAGTTCCATAAGCGCCGGCGCACCCATGCAATTTGGAAAGGAAGGAAGTGCACCCATAGAAACCGCAGACATTACAGAGTGTCTCATTTATTATGAAGGGTCCCCTTTCACCACTTTGATGAGTTAAACCACCTGTCGGCAAAAAGAAACAAAATAAAATTGGGGTAAAAGCTTTTGGTTTCTATAAATTTTTGAAGACATTTGAGAATTATTTTGTCCCCAATAATATATTAATAAAAGTATTTAAATGTGTCGAAATTGTGTCTGCAGCACTCCAGAAAGAGGGCATGCTTTTTTCAAACGCAATGAAGTTGATCGAAACGTAAAAAAAATTGCCCTAGTTCTTTAAGGAATACAGATAAATTTAATGAATTATATGAAGGAGTTCTTTCTGCTGCAAACATCTTGGTGCGGACCCTCCAAAAGTATCACGCAAGAGGAAAATTTCCTCAAGAATTGACGCAAACCCTGAAACTGCTATTGACTTGGATTTTGAAACATATTTTCGGACACTGTACTTTGATACTTTTGACCATGTAAAAATACAATTTCAAGATAATTTTTAGATTGAAAATGCAGACTTGAAGTATGGAAATTTTGTCCTCGAGAAATACAGCTCTACAGATAATGCACCAAATGAACTTCATGTATGTAGAAGTATCTCTAAAAACTTTTCACAAGAATGACTGCCCAGATTTTGATAAGCTGAAATTACACCGTGATACGTTTGACAAAATTATTAAAAATCATTGCGTGTATGCCAATAACAATTGCCACTGCTGAAAGGACATTCAATACATTTAGATGCTTGAAAACGTACCTACGGTCTACCATGGGGCAGAAACGCTTGAACCATCTAGCAATTCTCTCTTCTCATCAACCCTGTCGAGAGGGGAGGGAGAAAGGGGGGAAATACCCCTGGCCCGGACTTTCAGCGGGGCCCGATATTTTTAAAAGGCCTGAATTTCAACGCTTACGGCTACATCATACTGTACATCAAATCAACAATCACTCCTTACACCATGGAAAAAACTCTTATTCCGTAGTTTATAATTTTTTCCATAGTTTTTTCCCGTTGGGAAAAAGAAAAAAATGAACCGGAAATAGAAGGAGGCCCGTCAAAATTTTCCCCAGGCCTTCTCTTTCTCTCAACGGGGTTGCTTCTCATGAAGATACAACTTCTGAGTTGAATTTAGATGAGCTGGCAAACACTTTTATTAATAAAAATCCAGTGAGAAGAAATGTGTTTTCTTCAAAATAATGCTATTGCTATTTTTATGTCTCCTTCATTAATCATTATGTGCATTGTGTATGGCTATGGACATTTATGTTTAAACAATTACTGAATTATAAAATTAGACTACGCCTGAAAATTGTTTTCTGGAGAGGACTGCTCAAGGACTTATATTGAAAAATGGAGAGGTCTATGTATCTTATCTTTTATGTACTGGTATTGTGTTATGGGTTATTTTGGATTGTACACGGCAGCGCACCCACACAAAAGATGGGAAGTTGGCGCCTGTGGTCAGTTCCGCCCCTTTACAGAGTAAAATATCAAATTTGGGACTCGGATTAGTGTCGGATGAAATCGATTAAATTATTCTAAATAAACGATACAAAAACAAAATATTCACACTTTGCTCAATTTTTTAAACTAACTTAATTTCGTTCTTCCGAAAGGAGGAATTTATTTTAACATAAGCGACCCGAAAGATGTGTATTTCAATATATGGTTCGATCCTGGGAAAGTCAAAATCATAGTTGGATCAGAAATATGGAAAGGGTGATTGCCGATATGGCCCTGTGTTCTGGTCATACTGAAATGCTGCGCAGTGATCCTCCAAATGAATCCTCAGACCTGAATAGATTCTGGCTGGCTTGAACTCTTAACGTGGAAATTCCTTCTATAAATCGCAATCGATATGAACTTGACGTACGTAATATACTCGTAGTCTAAGCGTCGCTTCATACCACTTGTGGTCCTCCTAATTTTAGCTGTCCTTATATCCGAGAAGACATTATAGCACACTCAATGGATATTTTCCCGGATGGACCAAGCAACGTATATTTTCAACCATTTTAGGCGAATCAGATTTCGCTTAAAATGGTCGTTTTTTCATTTATAGCGGTCGAAAATATGCGTTGTTTGGTCCATCCGGGAAAATATCCATTGAGTGTGCTATAATGTTTCCTCGGGTATAAGGACTGCTAAAATTAGGACCAAAAGTACTATCAAGTGACGCTTATATTGCGTACCTATACTCTTCCCGAAAATAGCTTGGTTTTCGAGAAAAGTGTATTAAAGGGGAAAAAGGGTACTGTAAGATCAGCTCGGTTTTACGGCAACCCAGTTTTTGATTCTTCGTGTACATTTTCGTCCGGAGGGCGGGTGAGGAGGGTGCCACAGAAAACGTCTTTTGCATGCGACGTTCGTCATATTCAGTCGCTTAAATTGATAATGATTGATCCCGGTTCGCGCCCGTTGTTTGGAATGTGAGTCCGAAATTCCGGTCCAAATCGTCGAAACGTTTTGGAGTGAGAGACATAGGGCGAGGGGGGAAAAAAGAAGAAAAGGACGGAAAATCCTTTTCATCTTTCATCCGCTCCCATTCGAAAACTCGTCGCGTCCCATCTCGTCGTGCCCCCCTCCCCATTGGTGACGTTCAGCTGGTTGCGTAGTACGGACACCCGCAGGAACCACACGTTCGCTCTATTATTGCGGATTTAAAAATTGCGTATACTCTGCGCTCTTCTGGTCGGACGTGGGGACGTTCGTATGACCCACCCCGCTCGTGCTCTTTCGTTTTCGTAATTTCCTACGTTTATATATATTTCTTCGCACTTTATTGAAGGTACGCGATCTCGCCACAAAGCACGAATTTTCCGTGTGATTGTTCATGTTGTGGCGAGAAGAAAAGTCTTCTATTTATACAGTAAAACACACACACACACAATATGTACCTTATAAATACGTATATAGCAGCTCGTAAATGGTTACTTAATTGCTTTTCGTCGATACTGTAAACGCTGCGAAAGCAATTTAGCCGCCAGTCGACGGCGCACGGGTGGTAATCCTCTTTGGAAAATTTACGAACCGTAATATGCGGGCGTTACGTCAGCGTCATTCTGCGCCAACAAATTGCAGAAGAATCTCTTAAGTTTTTCCGTCTCCGAGACTCTGCTGTACACAACTAGCTGACCATTAGACCGTGGGCTAAAGTGAGTTGGCTAAGGTGAACTGGTTAAAGTGAGTTGGCTTCTGTGAGTTAGGTGTGGAGGAAATTGGTATTTAGCTCTGTATCGCAACGCACATAAAATTACTGATCTAACTATTTGGTGCACAGTTTCCCTCATATTTGGTTTCCAGACTTGGGACTGGCTACATATTATTTTACGCAGATATGTTCGAAAATGTGCAGACTTACAACAGTATATCGTGTATGAATGAGTGCAGTACGCGTTATATAAATTTTCGGCCACGAATCTACATTGCTTAGTATATCATGAAAAAATATGGGAAGCTATTAGAAAACCAGGGAGCAGAAAAAGAATACATTGAGGCGTTAAAAGACATATATGCTAATTCTACAGCATACATCAAACTCGAAACTAAAGGGAAAGAGCTCCAAATAAAGCGGGAAATCAGACAGGGGGACCCATTGTTACCGAGCCTCTTTAATAGT
Organism: Acanthococcus lagerstroemiae; assembly: GCA_031841125.1. NCBI lineage: Eukaryota > Metazoa > Arthropoda > Insecta > Hemiptera > Eriococcidae > Acanthococcus > Acanthococcus lagerstroemiae. The sequence goes on from CM063109.1 coordinate 24,766,563, forward strand.
GCACTCGAGAAGATAAGAAACTAGACTGGGAGGGGAGGGAAGTAAAAGTCAACGGAAAATGGCTAAATAATTTACGATTTGCAGATGATATAGAACTAATTAGTAAAAGTATGGATAAACTAAGGACAGTGGTAGAAGAACTCCTAGAAAAATGCGAGAAAACGGGCCTAACAAGTAACACATCAAAAACGAAAATCATGTCAAACAGAAAGATAGAAGCAATTATGATAGGAGAGAAAGAAACAGAATCTGTTCAGGAATATAAGTGTTTAGGCCAAATAATGTCTCTTTCGAGAAGAGGGGGGAATAAAGGAATAAAAGTCAGAATAGAGAATGCGTGGAAAGGATACTGGGACCAAAAAACCATAATGACGAGCAAAATGGGACTAGGAACCAAGATAAAAATTCTAGAAAGTTGTATAACCCCTGCACTAACGTACGGGTCCCAGACGTGGTCACTCACAAAAGGTAGTGTCAATAAACTCTACACAACCCAGAACACCATGTTGAGAAGTACATATCTTCAATGTAAAACTAAAAGATCGAATAGCAATATCAGAAATAACAAGGCGAACAAAAACAAAAGACATCAGGTATACAATTAAGAAAAATAAATTTCGGTATGGGGGTCATTCAGCGAGAGGAAAGGAAAGCTTGCATAAAAATATGATAGAGCGGACGCCTTGGGACTTCAAAAGAACCAAAGGTAGACCGGCGACTCGATGGAGGGACGAAATATCAAAAGTAATGGATACCTCATGGCATCGTATGGCCCAAAATCGTTCGATATAGAGGAGATTAACGGAAGCTTATGTCTTGAGTTGGGCAGACTAGTGGTGTTTTACCTGCTAATCAAAGCTGTAGTAATAAATAAATAAAATAAAAAATATTCTGTCTACTGTTTGCGGTTGATATTTGTTGTTAATGACTATTCGTTTGATTTTGTTGATTTCTGTTGTTCTGTGGTCGTTGTTGTTTAATATGTTGATTGCTCTGTGGCAGTAGTTGTGCAGTGCTGCCACTTTATGTTTTTGATAGTGGAATGAGTCATTGGGTATTAATGCATCCGTGTGGGCGAGTTTCTCGTAAATGTTGTACTGTATCGTGTTGTCTTTTATTTGTATTGTAGCGTCATCGTGGTATTGAAAATGACTTGCGTACTTTTAAACATACATTTTTGTTGGAACGTGTCTATGCTTATCTACCGTCGAGCGATACATACTATCCTACCTATCTATACACCTAGTACCTGTTTTGATAATTTTCACTCACTTCACTGTTGTATCGATCTATTTAATACACGCACGTCTACATAACGTTCTCGACTCATTACTTTTCGAACCTAAGAATTTACAGTATTGTTAGGTCGCAAAACTACTGCTAGTTTAACAAAAGTATTACGAACAAACAGAAGGCCTAGCAATGGGGTCACTACTGTCACCCATTCTAGCCAAAATATACTTGAACATCTTTCAAAATGACCTACTAAACAACAGCAAACACAAGAAAAATATAAAGCTATGGACAAGATATGTAGACGACATATTAATCATCTAGACAGGAACAGACAGACCACTAGACCGATTCCTCACGGTGACAAATAACTTAAACAACAAGAAACATACAGTTCACGATGGAAAAGGGCAATAAGACCAGAAATTACCTCGACGACCAGGGACATAACAACCACAAACTGACAGAAAAGTACAAAATCCTATACATAGAAAACAACACAGGGAAAAGAAAATTAAGAGAACTAGAGATAATAAAAAGCGAGAACCTATTTAAATTAAAAACATAACACTCCCTGATTGGACAGACTACACAACCACAGACAACCAATAAGAACACACCAATAGGTTTACCACACGGTACTACACATTGCTATAAATACAAGACCAATAAAAAGAAATTGTAGGGAACTCCTCTAAAGATGGCATCCATGTATGGGCGTCATTCATGAACGACTTGAACCCGTTCCGTTCTCGTTCACTATATGAAAACAACGCATTCATGTTCACGTTCCGTTCATTTCAGACATGAAGTCGTTCCCGTTCCGTTCCTCGTTCACAAAAAACCCTATGAACGACCTGGAACAAGTCGTTCTTGAACGGAAATTGCAGGCATGCATAGGCGTCGTGCGTGAACGACTTGAACTCGTTCCTTTTCTCGTTCACTTTGAAAACAACTCGTTCATGTTCCGTTCATTTCAGACATGAAGTCGTTTCCGTTCCGTTCCTCGTTCACAAAAATACCGGTGAACGACCGGGAACAAGTCCTTCTTGAACGGAACGACGCCCAAGCATGCCGGGGAATAACAGCCGAAAGCGCTATGGACAACAGAAACAAAAATGTAAATTGGCACACCCTAAAAACAAAGTACCAGAAAAAGGAACCTAGATCATACACAACCCGATGCGCAAAAACCCTCCGGTTACCCACGGAAAAGTTACCCTTTTGTAATCCTTCGATTACCCGGGTAACTGAAGTGATTCCAAAGGTAACTGACGGGTATGTTACCCACCACGTAAACAGAGTATTCTGATTGCCTGTTCCATAAACTGTCATTTAGCCAATCAGAACGCTTCGTTTGGATGGTGGGTAACTGGTAACCCTCTAGTTACCAATGTAGCCCTATAGTTATCCATCAGTTACCCTCGGAAACACTTCAGTTACCCGGGTAATCGAAGGGTTACAAATGGGTAACGTTTCCGCGCGTAACTGGCGGGTTTTTGCGCATCGGGAAGATAGTTGGTTAGACATACTCATTAATTATTCTTCGTCCCGAATTAAAGGCAACGACACTTGGGTGGCAAATACATATCAAGGAGTTATATCCGCGAAAAAACTATATACGAAAAACATTGAGCCGACTTAATTCTCGGTATTAAGTTCGGAATTTCAACTCCCATTGATAGAAAAAAAACCGACAAGTGTTTCCACGGTTTCCTTCTTTTTTTTTTTTAATTTCTCCTAATTCGAGTATCCTTTCGTACGCCTCCGCCACTAATATGATTCTTTTTTCCCGGCACATTTCTTTTCTCGTACTGCCATCGTCGGAACAACCACTTTATTTTTATTTTTTCCCTCTCGAACTCTTTAATTTTCCGGACCTTGCACAGTACCCGAACAACGCTAAGCTTTTATCCAGAAGGCTTTCAGGAATGCTCTCGTTTTATCGCCATAAACGAATTTGTATCCTCTCTGTTTTCATTGACACACGGGGACTCGGGGCGTATTTCTTCAGTTCGCCTTTGTGGCTGCGCGAGACAATGAAGATTAGCTGGCCTTTTATATAGGCCAGGAAATACCGACGAGCACACCGCCGAAGTTTTATGGGATTTTCCATGCGTCCTCGGTCACACGCATAATTCTACGGAATGGCGTGGGCTGGGATACAAGCTGGCATGTAGGAGGAAATAGCTTGGAGGTAGACAACATTTCCATAAGTAACCAAATTCTTCTGAGTCAACAAACATACATCGCGATTGGCTAAAATAGTAGAACGCCTTTTTATTACGTGTAAATGAAGCATCAAAAGGTGGTGGACGTTCGGTCCGGCATATCGCGTTCCCTAGCTTTCTCCATCACTTGATTCATAGCAAATATGTGGTCCCTGTTGAGAGCCCTTTTTTGAACCCCGCTTGCTCCAAGTGTTGCTGCTAATCTAGAGTATTGTACATCCTATTTTTTAGTACTTTTGAGATAATTTTGCTTACGTTCGATGTCAGGCTTACAGGACGATAGTTGCTTAAGTTACTTCTATCCCTTTTATAATAATAATAATAATAATAATAAGATTTATTGCCCCTTCCAACAGCCAGTCGGCCTATTACAGGAGAAGGGTACATATAAATACAATAATGTTTCATGATGATTGATACAAGAAAATTAGTGTGATTGTGTAACTGAACAGAAGAAGAAAAGCAACTAATTATAATAATAGTAATAAAATAGGAATTGAGAATTGAGACTAACTATCCGCACTGAGTGGCCCCCTCCCCTCCCCTCTCGTCTTGGAACCCATCGAGGTCTGCCGTCTTTTCTAATCTTCTCTGATGTTGGAGTTTAAGTTTTAAAATTTTCAGATTCCACAATCCTGGCAACTCTTTTTTGGATATTTTTGCGATCTAAAAGAAAAAAGTCAATTTTGAAATTTTTGGATGTACAATTCTATTATACAAGTGACTGGCTCTGCTCATAGTAGATTCCTTATAACTGTTAGAATGTGCCTTTATTGTATCAAAAAGATCACGGGATCATCGGTGAAATGATGGTACCCGAAAATATATTTCTTTTAGGATATTCTCATCACTTCTTATTATAGATAATGTCATGCAGTAGTAATAACGAGTTGATCAATCTACGTTTTTCCAGGCTTGTAATTTCGAACCCCTGTCTTAATTCAACATAAATAATCTCGCTTGGATAATAGGAAAAAAGCTTGAAGTATAGATACTTCAAGAAACGTTTTTGAATTTTTTCAAATTTCAGATTTCAGATTTAGTCCATTGATTAGGTAAGGTATTTTTCCTGACTATTATCGTAGACAGAATAATTAACAAATTAATGCAACAAAAAAGTACAGACACTGAACCAACAACCACAAAAACAGACATACGCAGGAGAGGGTTCAGGTACATTTTCCCGAATCCGTTTTCCCGACAGGACATTTCCCCGACAAGAAATTGCCCCGGTATCCTTTTTCCCGTCACCTGTAATCCCGACACCGTTTTCCCGACTAATTTTTTCCCGACACAAAAATCTCACAATTACCGAACCTAACTTTTTTTTTCACTCTCCCCACCACCATTTGATTCTATGTGACGTCACCTTACTCGGACAAATATTTTATATCTACTAACCTAAACCTTTTTTTTTTTTTTTTTTTTTTTTTGTCTACCCGGGTTGATCGAAAGACCATACCACGGAGCCTCCCCTTCTCCCCCCACTATTGGAGCGGGGCTCTGATGAGGGGCATGCATTTTAATGATACCTCATGTCACCTTATTAACCACAGAAATCGTTCCTGGGTAATGTGGTGATATGTCTGTATTACCTCTATCTATCTCTATATAGCCTAGCATATTCTATTTATACGTCTAATCCGGTGTATTCTTTTCAGCAGGAACAGCCGCAGTGCAGACAAAAACTTGTCCACAACAACAGTCCCGCCCAGGCCGGCACCCACTCTTATACTCACTGATAGGGTACATTATTTTGTTGTCCATGGCTGTCATTGGCCCACCCTCAGCTGTTCAACGCAACATTATCAGAGGGGTGGACTCCCCCCAGCTCCACAACACGACATATGTAGACTACTGAGTGCCAGCACCTGTTTCAGCGGCCTCAGCTGCCCACAGCCGCTTCACACAGTCACGGATGTAAACCCTGCAGCTAGGCCTCAAGAGGTCCAGCTGCGCAGGTCGATCATCGGCAAACAGCGGACACTCTATGAGGATATGTTCCGCAGTCTGCAGACCGCCACATCCGCATCTGTCAGACACACATCTCTTCATTCTGAAGAGGTATGCCTTGAAGCAGCCATGACCAGTCAGTCCCTGGGCTAGGTAAAAGTCCACCCCATTGACTCCCTTCGTACTTGGTGTGGTGGGACGTATGGCGATGCACGCATGCCAAAGTGGCCTCTATGACACCGCACCCCCGGCCGCAGGAACTACCCTTTCGAGCATCGCGTCAGTGACCGGAGGGACGCCTTCGGGCCGGGCCCGAGCCCCCATTTCTACGTGCTGGAACGGTGCGCGCGTCCTACCAGGGCCACCATGGGGTTCCCTACTGACCGAGGTCCGCACTCCCAGAGCGCTCGCCTGGAAATTTCAGGTCCCCCACGGCCGGACGCGCTGCCTCTCTTCACTCACCCCTCACCTCTTCGTCTTGGTCCGTGTGTCGACGCAGGCAGGTGGTGACGACGGGTGAGCCCTGCCAGTGGGTCCGCAGTGCAGCTGCAGCAGCTCTTCTCTAGGATGGTACAGAGTTCTCCTCCTGTTCGATGGTCGTACTTACTGTGGGAAGTAGTTTTTTGGTCCACTGGCCAGTGGGTGTATTATCATACCATGTTTGCCAGATTTTGATGCGTGACTTTCCCAACCTTCTCCTCATCACAGTAGCTCATGTTTGTTGCAATTTTGTGGAAGGGGTGTTCTTTTGTGCTACGAATATGTCACAGCCGATTTTTCTATTGCCAAACAGAGGGGGAGGATACCAGAAATATTACAGGCAGTTAGGTATGGCACAGTTCTTTACAACCGACCGCACGCAATCACCATTTTTCTGTGCATGCTGTCTATTTTGTTGCGATTTGCCTCGATTCGGTGGGCGAATACTGGACTCCCATAGGACATAATGGCATTAACAGTGCCCACCGAACCTAACTTTTTTTTTTTTTTTTCTGACCTAACCCAACCCTTCCGGCACCATTCTTGCTACTGGTACTATTCGACTGGTTTCAAATATGCACCACAACCTACATTTACGACTTCGGCCGACGTTTAGCCAACTCTCACAAAAAGAATAACGTGAGTGAGGGTTGGCCTAATCGGTTCAGGGTGGTGATAGGGAAACATTACCCTGATTTGTACTCCACCCTCGCTGAGCTTAAAAAAGAACAGGGCAACACTGAGACCTGTCTCGCCGAATGAAGTCTTGGGAGGCGGGTTAAGAATTCACCAGGAAAAAGTGGCTTAATCTGCAAGATCGTATTTACACCATAGTGTTGGATTTCGAAGACCATGTCGCCGAATCTCCGAATTAGACTATATCTACGTTTACTGGCAGACACCATTGTGTTGAGTGTGAGTAAAGAGAGAAAACGATTTCGTTGCATTTTGTAATATTTAGTTTTACTGTATACTGCATTTCGATGAGTATTTTATGATTTAAAAAAAAAGTGTCGGGATTTGAACTATCGGGATTAAAGGTGTCCAGAAAAAGGATTCGGGGAAATAAATTTGTGGAAAATTTCTTGTCGGGAAAATGTCTGTTGGGAAAACGGATTCGGGAAAATGGGCCTTTACCGCAGGGGAGCAATATCATTCCCAGGGACACACACAAAATACAGAAAATCTTCAACCAATACAACATAAAACTCGGAATTAGAAACAGACCACCCCTGATCAAACAAATAAGCAACGACAAAACAGAAATAAAAGACATGCATAACAACAACGGAGTATACAGACTGGACTACGAACAGTGTGACATGACATACATAGGAGAAACAGACAGGAAATTCACAACCAGAAAAAAAGAGCATGAAAAAGCTAAAGGATGACATTTGGAAAACACTGCAATGACTAGGGCCACAACAACTACAGTTTAAAAGAAAAGTACAAAATCCTACACATAGAAAACAGCACAAGGAAAAGAAGATTAAAAGAACAACTAGAAATAATAAAGGTAAAAATAAAACAAAACAACCTACCAAACACAACAATTGACTTCCAAAGCGAGAACCTATTCAGATTAATAACATAACACTCCCTGATTGGACAGACTACCCAACCACAGTCAACCAATAGAAACACACACCAGTAGGTTTTACCATACGGGGTACTACACATTACTATAAATACAGGACCAACAAAAAGAAATGGTGGGAACTCCACTGAAGATGACGGTAACAGCCGAAAGCACTATGGACAGTAGAAACAAAAAAGTGAATTGGCGTGCCCTAAAAACAAAATATTACCAAGTTCACTCACATTCCAACATGGACACTACAATCCTTTTTCTGAGCTTGCGAGTCGTTCATTTTGCTGATTTCTCGTAAATTCTATACTTCATCTGCATACTTATAGATCAGCCTGCTGGTTATTAGAATGAAATATTCAGCACTTACTAGCTGTGTCTCGGTGAGCTGTTGTTCGCCAATGTCGATTGTTTCTCTGATTACAACCTGAAACCGAAGTTCGAATTAGTTTCCTTTGTAAAATTTGATCGTATATCGATTGACGAATAATTAAATAAGCCATTTACCATACTTAGCGTATACTGTCATAATACAGGCAAGAGTATCGAAGGGAATAACTCATAATGGGTGAAGCTACAGCTCGCGTTTCAGACATTGCGAGAATGTATGCCCATATTTCATGATATTAGAAATGTAAGAAAATTGATGACATAGACTTTTCAGTGTCAGATTGCTCTTTTTCAGAAATAGGTTTTTAGCCTATTCTGGTGGAGCTAACGAGGCTCGTTTATTACAATAAATGAATAAACCTAAATTTCACCTACGGCAGTCTATAAATAGGTCTCATATATTTCACTTCTGCAACTCACTTCGTATTTTTCTGTTCCACGTATGATGGAATAATTTATTGCACGAGAAGCGTTTTCCTTTCGGAACTGGTATAGAGTCGTTCCTTTCTCGACTGTAAGTCTTCAGTTCTCTCGAATTTTTATGTCGATGTCTGTTACTTTTTCTTTTGCTTTTACCGGGTATTTCTCCCTTTTTGGGTCGACTTCTTCCTTTATTACCATAAAGTTTCATTTCTCGAACGCCATCAAATTTTTTACTGAATTCCCTGAATTTGTTCAGCGTAGGTCTTATTTTCAAATGTACAGCGAGAATAATGAGTTTTTGGTCGATGGCTTCAAAGTAGTTTTTCCAGGTGATGACTGCGTTAATACAGCATCTGATATAGTCTAGTCAAATTAGCTCAAAATGGCGGCGAATCGTACATTAAATCACGTGTAGGGGCCGACCTCTTGAACGACGCCTAATAATGTCCTCTTGATTTCAAGTCACAGTTTTCAGTCTTTGGCGATTATCTCAAAAACTGTGTTTCGTACAGATTTTATACTTTTCAAAATTGAAGCTGATAAAATTTCTCACAAAAAAAGGTATATTCAAGTTAGTACTTCAATGTTACCGTTTCCGCGGTATATGAGCCGTTGGAAATGACAATTTCTAGGAAAAAGTTGTACCGGTTCAGGTCTGTCGTCAAATTTCCTCTTTTAACTCCTTCCTCTTCCATTTTGCAGAAAACTCATGAGTTTCCCAAACAGTTAGCATTCATATTGTGCCCCTTCGAACAAAGCATTCATAAATATTACGTCCCTTCGAACAACAAACAGAGCCATTACGGTTAATGTTTTAAAACCTGCCGCAAAGTTGACTGTGCATGGTTACATTATTCGATTTTCAATCCGATTTGAAAGTGAGACTAATGCTCGCTCGAGTAATAAACCTCAATTAGAGGAAAAGTTGACGGCGAAACGGCGGCTAAATGTGAACGTGAACCATGGTTTGGGAATACAAAATTGGAAACTGTCGAGGTTTGACGTTAAGGACGCCGAGAGGCAGTCCTTTTTGGTCACTGAAGTACTTTCGCACTTCTGTGTTCTCTGAATTTAATTGTAACCGTGGATTTGTACGAACAAACCAAGTGACTGAAAAAAGTCGAGAATTGAGCCTTCTGTGCTCCAGTTTACATTATAAATTTTCATTCTGTAACATTTTTCTCTTTTTCTCTTTCTCTCTTCCGCATAATGGAACATTTAACGAACAAAAGAAGTCGCTCGTCCCGGCATTCAGTTGCGGTATACTGTACACTAGAACATTGCAACGAACAAAAAGATGCAAATCAAGTGACGCAGAGATGAGGCGGAAATTCTTTAAATTGATATATGTATACGGAAAAAAAGAGAGAAAAAATTTACCACGTAAAATACCCAAGAACTAAAACTGTATGCCCGACAAAATGAAAAAAAGAAGAAAGAAAACCGTCGAGGAAATATTGTGTTTCCCGAAGATAAACGAAATAAAAAACACAGCGATGATAAATTTTTGATAAACGTTGACATTTATGTATAGCAAATGTCCGTTCACTTCTTTTAATTAAAATATGCTCATTTGGTTGTCTTACGTGTAATTCTACTTTTTGAAGCGTGTCGCCTTTCTCTCAAACTCGCAGATAATATCGGACGCAGATGTGAATATGTATCGCGTTGACGTTATGTTCGGTTGTCGCAAGGCTACAGAAACGATTGAATATTTGTAACGTTGCCAAACAAACGTTTCAAAAATGTACAACATTCTGAAATCCTGAAAATACCAGTCGTACCATTATCAGAAACTGATATATAACTGTGGCTGGGAGGCCTTGATGTGAATTGCCCGCTGTTTAACAAAAGGGAACTAACCCACATTTGTAAACAAAATGAGTTATTAGTATCGTTGGAAAGAGCGTAAAACGTAGAATTTTTCAAAATTGGGGCCCGATTCAAAAATGAGTACTCACGTTGAAAAAAGCTTATCAATAAACGCAATGCCATATGGTTTCTACATGGCTCTTGAACTTCGAATCACGTGATCTTGAAAAGCGGATTTTGTGGGTTAGTTTCCTTTTGTTAAACAGCGTCCAATTATTATTTTCATGAGTCTTTGCAGAAGAGCATTTGTTTTCATAAAAAATTGTAAGTGAATAAATTTGTAACCCTTTCAGTCGTCGTTCAGTACAGAGGTTGATAAGCTACAGGGTTGGACGAACTCGCCGGGGAACCGGGGTTTCCCCGGTAGGCCGGGCCGGCCGAAAAACCGTGCAAAAATTGAATGCTTAGTACGTGAGAATTATTGTTTATGGGTCCGTTATAAAGATGAAGAACAGTAAATTAATAAATAATTTAAAATATGAAACAAGCTGTTCGATGTGCACAGCGCAGTGTGCCTGTGTACCAGACATAAATTTAACAGACAAACGCACGAATCAATCTGTGACTGCTACCTAAAAATGATAGTCTGGCCACATTTTCTAAATTTGTCATCGAATTTTTGTAAACACCGATTGACGTCATCTGGTCAAAAGCTGGAAGTATTTGTAAAGCGCGACATAATCGTAAGATCGCCCGGCGTTCATCAATAACACAAACTGGAAACTTTCAACGCGGCATTAATAATTTGAAAATATTTTACCGGGGATGCTAATAAGCTGCGCTGTACCCTCTCGGTTGAATTCGAACTAATGCAACAGTTCATTTTCGACCTTTCATCCGGATTTCAAACTTTGAAGTCTACCCTTCCGTAACAGTTAGTACGGAGCGGCGTGAATCATAATTTATTTTCTTTCGCCTCCCAAATGTAAATAAGAGCCCTTGCGCAGACCAAATAAAAGTATTCTTTTGGCGAACTACGAGCCGGCGGGGAAACGGAACGAGTCCGCTGTCACCAAAAATCCAAATTTATGGATGAGAAAATCTGTAAATGAGATTTTTCAGTTAACTGCAATATGGTATTTTTATTTATTCTTATTTGTGACAAAATCGATGGGGAGGATTCTCTGCAGATTGGAACGAGCTTGTCGTAGACTGGAAATGCGACACAGAACCTTCATCATGATGTACTCAGTCCAGTATGTTTTGGTGGAATTATAGTAGCCTCAAAACTTAGTTCATTGGGTTATTTTATCTCATCTGTATTTCTGTATCAATCAGTAATAAATGTTATGCAAAAAGTTATAATTGATCATTGTGTATGAATGGTCCTCAAATACGGTGGATGAAAATTTCTTAGAATAAACCCGTATGAATCGGTGGTATGGCTTATAGCATGAAACGCCTCATCAAATCTAAGCATAGTCGGAGTGCTGACTGATATTTTCTAAGTTGCTAGTAATGTCTGAAGCTACAGAGCAAAAGATCAGTTTTATGAGTCAACAGAAGTTGGAATTTTGGTCTCCATCCACGTACCTATAATTCCCTTTCGGTGCCTCTGGGATTGCATGTTCATTTTCACATTCATTTAATGTGGTGAGCCGTTCCGTTGAATCTAGTTACGTTATCAAATAGGTATTGTAACGTGAAAAGGGCCTTAAATGCATTACAGTTGGTTAAATGAAGTGTGTTTTCACTTTTATTTACTTTTGTGAATAGAAAGTCACTTTAGAAATTATCTTCTGACTTGAATGTTCGAGTTGTCACACAGTAGAATCTTTTAACCTCTCAGTTTTCAGTTTCTACGTTTATTGGTCGACTGCCTTGCGGAGCACAGGTTGCTTGTCACTAGGATCGCTTTTCTAGTTAGATGGTCCCAACTCCACCTTAGAAAAAACGAACGACAACAACTGGGAAAGATTCACGCATCCACGTCGTGTGGGGTAGAAATTCTTTCGTAAATCTTATTCAATTTAAACGCTTAAAAATCAATATAAATTTAAAATTAAAAATAATAAATAAAATATTTAATAAAATAAAAATAAATACATAAAAAATATAACTAACAAAAATTATTTACAAAACCGGCATTGAGAGTCGAACCCGGTGCCTTCAGGTTCACTGCTACACCACAGAGCCACTGACCCGCTGAACGGTAACAGACTAATTGATAATAATGGTACCCATTTGTAGACAAATAAAAGTTAATTTTTGATTTTCTTTTTTTTTTTTAGTATTTCGACAGAAGTAATTGAAATTTGATTAATATTATTTGAATATTTCTTAAATTCCTTAAAAAATCCTTAACAAAATTCTTCAAATTTTTTTACAAACCTTAAAATTCCTTGAATGGTATTCTCCTTAAAGTTGGCAGCTCTGGTTGCGGTTATAGGACGCTTTATCTTTCCACCTAGATTGATACTGCAACGTAATTTGTACCGAAAAACGCACGAAAACTTGTACTAAGAATTTTTAATGTCACACTAATACAAACGCACAAAACACAGTAGCTAGATCGTTTTGAGAACGCACAGTTTATCGCATATGAAACTGGACTATACGGCAACGGCCAGCGGCCTTTATATATCCCGGCGTTATCGGCGAAACTTCTTATCGCTTTTGTTATCGAACTTCTATTCTGCTGCTTGAAACGTGTTGATCTTTCTTTGCTTGTCTCGAATGTTCGGGATTATTCGCCACACTGCCCCCTCCTTCAGCCTGGACGTCCCGGCCAGTCTCTAGATCTTCTTCATGGTCACGATGCCAGACTGTCAAACAACTGAAGTGTACAACTTTGGTCAGATATTCTTTGAGCGTCCAGTTGAATCACTCAACTATGCCGTCGGATTGCGGATGCAGCGGAGTAGTTTTCGTCTTTCAAATTCCCAGAAGCTGACATACTTCTTTGAATAACTTGGATTCGAAGTTTCTCCCCTCTGGTCTGTATGTAGCTGTAGTGGGACACCATAATGTGTGATCCAATTCTCCGTCAGCATCCTGGCCACTACCTCAGCGTCCTGTGTTGGCATTGGTTATACTTCTGGCCATTTACTGAAGTAATTGCCAACACACAACACATACTGGTTTCCAGCATTCAAGAGTCCAAGAGCGGGAATGGTCCTGCAATACCCATTGCGACCTGTTCAAATGGGTATCCAATGTTGTACTTCTGCATCCGCCTGCAAGACCGAATTTGTGGCCCTTTTACTGCCGCACAAGTGGTGCAGCGGCGGCACCACTCTTCCACATCTTCCTTATATGTTGGCCAGTAGAAGCGCTCTCGAATCTTTATTGAGGTTTTTATGGTGCTCAGATGCCCTCCAGAAACTTGGACATGTACAACACGTAGGATTTCTGGAACCTTCTTCCATGGAATGATTGTCTGCATTCGCACTGTTGTGCCATCTTCCAACTCCCAAGCGCGCACCAGAAGGCCGTCACTAATGTGCAGAGATTCCCACTGAGCCCTCAGAGTGGTCTTTTGTCTGCTTGCTTGGCCCATAGAATCCGACCAACGACTTCATACTCCAGCTGATCTTTCTTCAGCGCATTACTAGACTGCAGCAATATCCGCTTAACAAGTACAAGTTCCTTCTTCAGTTGCTGACAAAACTGACAGTTGATGGGTACGGTCGCCTCGACAGCCCGTCTGCATTTCAATAGCTTTTGCCTTTCCGGAACTGTATTTTGCAGGAATACTTCTCTAGCTGCTGAAGCCACCTTGCGATCTGTCCCTCGGGATATTCGAAGGACAGGAGCCATTGTAATGCCGAATGGTCAGTCCAGAGAATAAATTTCTGGCCCTGCAGATACTTGTGGAATTGGCGCAAAGTTTTGACCACAGCAAGGAGCTCTCTCCTAGTGACACAGTAGTTCCACTCAGGCTATGAAAGAGACTTGCTTTAGTAAGCAATGACGCGCTCATTCTCATCTTCCAGCTGGGCAAGTACACCTCCAATTGCTATGTCGCTGGCATCTGTATCCACAATGAACGGCTTCTCCGGCTTTGGGAAAGCCAAGACTGGAGCTGTACACAACAGCTCCTTTAATTTCTCAAAGGCTTCTGTGCATTTGTGACTCCAGAAAATTCCCGACAATCTTCCGTTAGCTGGTACAGTGGTCGAGCAATGCCAGCAAAGTCTCGAATGTACCTTCAGTAATAGGAACAGAATCCGAATCATTATTTTATGAGTTGCCATCATAATTGTAGTGGTGAAAAAACACATCTCCAGAGAAGAATACTGATGTAGTTTCTCTTTGCTTT
>CM063109.1:24781496-24800496 GCA_031841125.1 Acanthococcus lagerstroemiae
ATTGTGGCGTGATCAACATACGCAGAGAACAACCCCCACACGTTCGTATGCTAATCGCTTTCGCCTTTGTGAATGGTGTCACTCACTCCAATGTATGGCATACTAGTAGAAAGGGCTACACTTGAGGACAAACCGCTTCCCCCGTGGTTATAGCTCCCCCATGTATGATGTGTGTGTATCTATAGTACGTACCGATCCTCCATTAAATGTCCGCCATGGTTCCAGCCCCCTCGCCACGAAAATACGCCCCCTACGACCCATAATATGGCCGAGAGAACGCAGTTCGTCGGGCCGTCTTGGTATGCGGGCGAATTTGGTGTTTAAAAAAAAACAGTTGTATCGGAATATACACAAAGCAGTGTGATGTTTTCGCCGGGCTGGCATGCGAATTAGGGGCTGTATTGGAATGTTGTCTATAATATACCTACACAAAGCAGTGTGATGTTTTCGCCGGGCTGGTTTGCAAAATGAGTCGCATTTGTTTTACAAAACAGTTTTGTATTCGTAGGTATGTGACTGCCCCGTCAGGTAGGCGCCTCGCCCAAATTCGAATGCAGTCGGCTGGTCGACAGCGTGGCACCGGTTTCGAAAGAGAACACACTTCCAAATAATCTAGAGGATGTAGTTTTGCATATGCCTTGACCGGACAGCATGACGCCACCTAAAAAATAGGTAGCCCTTAGAACGTGTGCAGGTGAAATATGCGAATCGCATTTTCTGTGTAGGGCGAATGCTGCCGGCTACCGTCAGGATGTCTATAAATACGAGCCACGCGCCCGGCCTTCTCATTGCTTCAAGCGCCTTCGCTACCGATAAGACGTGTCTCTCTTGATACAGCTCTGATCGATTTACGAAAGCATTTCAAGCTATTTCTCGTGTATTTCTCTTCTGAAATATGTCCAGAATGATTTCTGAAAACAGCTCTTCTCAGAGCTACTGGTGTGAGGAAACGAAAAAACTGAAAGTGAAGGATTTGAAGGAGAAAGCCAAACAACTGAAGATCCGTGGATTTTCACGTATGAGGAAAGCAGAACTAATTCAGGCGATAGGTCAGTGTGTGTTGGAGGAAAAAGCCTGTAGAAACGCAGCCTGAAGAACCAGAGATCGTGAGCGAGAAAATAATTTCGGAATGTGTTTTAGAAACACAGCCCGAGGCACCAGAGGTCGAAAGCGAGAAGGAATCTAGGGTGTTTGTAAAAGCGAATGAAGAGCCAGAAAGAATAGAAGGTATGAGTGATCTGGAGATGTCCTTCATCGTTCGTAAGCCAACTATGCCGGCTAAATTGATCACACCGGCCCAGAAACCGGCTTTGTCTAGCCTGTCTTTTGTAAAAGGAGATGTGTGTTTGCAATCAGAAGAGAATAGAGCTATCGAGAATAATTGCTGTGCTGGAAATTGTTTTGTGTCTTTTTATGCAAAATTGAAACAGGACGAAGAAGACGATACAGAAATTGAGAGCATCTTGAATGAGATTTATAAAGAGGAAGCGCCAAAGACTGATGTAGAGGATATTCTGAATGAAATGACTAGAGTCCAGCCTATTGATGAGGAACTTAAGAATTTTGCTAACGAGTTGTTAATGGAAGAGACTGTTGAATCAGACGTGAGTGTAAATGTAAATGACCAGCCTGTCTTCATTGATGAAAACGAGTTGCCGACCATTATTGATAGTGCGCTTTTAAATTACCAGGAGACATCTAACGAAAACACCCTTGTAGATTACGACTCGCTCTTAGCTAATTTACCTGTATATAATACTGAACCCATTCAAGAAGAAGAAAGTCAGGAGATTGATTTTGCGATAAATGACCTCTTTAGGCAAATTGTAGAAAATAGGATAGTTAATGTAAATAATAGATCTATGGCGGATTCTGATACCGACTCTTTTGTCACAGCGGTCGATGAATTTTCAGAGACCGAGGACGAGTTTTATGATGCCCTCTCGGTGATACCTGAACCATGTACGCAGTTAGAAACTGGTTCATTATTGCCGGAGATATGCGTCACTTCCCCGACCGTTTTAAATAAAAAGACGGTGGCCGAACTAAAAAATATCGCCCGTGACATGTCTATCAAAGCCTTTTCAAAATTGAAAAAGGCCGAACTAGTCCGGGCTATTATCGATGGTGGAGATACAGGTAGTGTAAATAAATCCCTTGTAAATAATGTAAATATTGTAAATAGTGACTATGATATTTTAAGCCGTGAAAAACTCCCTGACTTACGTGAGTTAGGCAGAGCTGAAGGAATAGCCGGCTATCTTAAGCTTAAAAAAGCCGAACTAGTCCGGGTTATTATCGATGGTGGAGATACAGGTAGTGTAAATAAATCCCCTGTAAAAAATGTAAATATTGTAAATAGTGATTTTGATATTCTAAGTCGCGTAAAACTCCCCGACTTACGTGAGTTAGGCAGAGCTGAAGGAATAGCTGGCTATCTTAAGCTTAAAAAAGCTGATTTAATAGAAGCTATCTTGACGGCAGGTATTTCCCTTTCTTAAGGGTCGGTGTTTGTATCTTATTGGTTGTCGTTCGGGGCTTGTGTTTTTCGGGGTTTGTTGGTTGATTTGTGTCTTCGGGTTGTCGTTTTTTTCCTAATTTGTATCTTGTTGGTGGATTTTTCGCGTTTTTCGGGGCTTGTAGGTTGATCTGTGTCTTGTTGGGTGATTTTCTCTAATTTGTTGCTCGTTTGGTGGGCTTGTATTTTCTTTGTAATAGGTCGGTTTTGGTACTTTTTTTCGGGGGCTCGTCATATTGGGACTTGTATTTTTTGTAACTGGTGTCTTATGATAGGTAGTTTTCTCATAATCCGGCAGTCGGGGCTTGTATTTTTATTGTAATTTGTAGTCTGTTTTTGTCTCCTTTTGGTCTTCAGAGCGTTTGTATACGTAGTAAAAACAGCGTTATATGTATAGTATATCGTACGAGCTAATGCTGTTGTAAAAAATCATACAAAGGGCCAATCATAATTCAGAGATAGCTATGGTAGTCCTCTAAAAATCTATAAATACAGGGTCTTCTAGCCTTCCTAGTCATTAGCTTACTTGGCTTGTTACCGGAAGGTTGTACTTGATCTCTGTGTAATAATCTGAAAAAAGCATTCTTTCTGCGATGGCTTCATTTTTTGAAGTTCAAAATAGCCCTTCTCAGGGCTCTGAATCATTCTGTACTTGTGTGTCGCATGTGAGTGAGTGTGATTCGTTTATCACCGCTGTAGAAGAGGTCGATAATGAAGTAGGTGAGACAGATGCGGATATCTTAGGTAGATTGTTAGTTAGTGAATTGAAAGAGCTAGCAAAAGCTGAAGGTGTGAAAGGGTATTATAAATTGCAAAAATACGCTCTGATAGAAGCTATCTTAAGTATGAATGACGCGGTAGTAGTACAGGGAAGCGGTCTGACGGATTTGGAACGAACAAAGGTGGATGAATTACGCCAAATGGCTAAGGACTTGGCTATTAAAGGGTACTATAAATTGAAAAAAGCCGAACTGGTAGCCGCTATTCTCGCTAAACAGGTACCAGAGAGTGATGACGAAAGTGCGGCAGAGAGTGAAGACGTAAGTGTGGCAGAGAATGAAGATAGAAGTAATAATGAAAGTGAGGTGGAGAGTTTGGGGGAATTATACCCGCTTGATGAAGAATTATTTACTCAACCGAAGGAGCGGGGGACTTTTAAGTACATTAATATTAAACAAGTAAGATCACGGCACATAAAGAGATTTAATACCCATATAAACGATTTTAAGATATATTTGAAGAAGGAACTACCAAACAAGTCAAAGATAGATGTAGTTACAGGGGCCTTACTTGAGATGTTTACCTATGCTAAGAAAAAGTCGGCTTTCAAAACGGGGGATATGATAAACATAATGGTTGAAAATCCGAAATTTTTCCACCATATTTCTACAGGTTACGAGTGCGAGAATCATATTAAAAAACTGAAAGAAAAGATGGCCCAGATTCTAACTCGGACGAGTCAGTTGACATAAACGAGTGTATTTTCACAATTCATACGGTTAATATGCCTCGAGGAGCAGGACGGTCAAAAATTTTGAATTTAGCTAATGATAGGCGAACTAAACAATGTATTCTGCAAATAAAAAACACAGATAACCTCTGTGCACCACGCGCTATAATAACAGGGTTAACCTACCATACTAATGTGATTTTAGATAGGGAGCTGTCTGATAATGAGATTTGTTATATACGTAAAGGCCGTAGACTTCAAACAGAGTTAGCTATGGAATTATGTAACAGGCTGCCTAATTTCACTGAAGACGGTTTTACACTAGCGGACATCAAAAATGCCGAAGAATTATTAGACATACAGGTAAAGGTAGTATGTGCTGAGAACTTTAACACAGTAATTTATCAGGGGATTGAGAAAGAAACAAAAGTATATTTATACAAGGTAGGTAGCCATTTCGACGTTATTATAAAACTAAACGCTTTATATGGAGCTGCCTTTTACTGTACAGTGTGCGATAGAACTTATAGTCATAAAAATCAGCATAAGTTTAAATTAATTAAGAATGCCTGTAACTTGTGTACAAAGGAGGAACACCTCCCAGACTCTCGAAAAAAGATTTATTGCCGCGACTGTAATAGATACTGTTTCAACGAGGCGTGTCTCTATAATCACGTTATTAATGTCTGTCCTGTAGTATACAAATGCAAAAAATGTAATATGATAATCAAGAGGAATAATGACGCTCATAAATGTGGTTGGGCCCGCTGCAAGAACTGTCAGGAATTTTTGGAAATTAAGACTCACCAGTGCTACATGTTGAATAAAAAGGCCAAAGGAGGCAGATGTGGTCAGTGTAAGAAGTGTACCCCTAATAACGCTACACAAAATCCAGACTGTACCTACACAGAAAAATACATTTTCTTTGATTATGAAACTGACCAGTCTTCCGGAATACATGTCCCTAATCTGGTAGTGGCCCATGATTTCGAGGGAAATAGGTACAGCTTCAAGAATAACGACGAATTTTGTGAGTGGTTGATTTCTAAAGAACATAGGAACTACACCTGTATTAGTCATTATGGAAAGGCGTTTGATAATTATTTCATTCTCCAATACTGCGTTGCCAACACCATCAAGCCGTGGAGTATCTACAACGGTACCAAAATCCTCCTTCTAGAAATTCCCCAAATTAACATGAAGATTATAGATAGCCATAATTTTATCCAATCAGCTCTGAGTGCCTTCCCCGAAACATTTGGTTTGAACGAGTTGAAAAAAGGTTTCTTTCCACATCTGTTCTCGAAAAAAGAGAACCAGACATATATAGGGAAAATGCCAGATAAGAAATATTACTGTTATAACCGAATGAAACCAAAAGTCCGTGCTACTTTTCTAAAATGGTACCAGGAGCGGGTGAATGAAAATTACGTGTTTGACTTCCAAAAAGAACTGTTAGAATATTGTCAATCAGATGTCGATATACTGAGACGTGGCTGTCTCGAATTGAGGAAACAGTTTCTGGAAATTGCAAATATCGACCCCTTTCAGTATCTAACTATCCCGAGTGTCTGTATGGCTATATACAGATCTAAATATTTGAAACCAAAAACCTTAGCCGTTTTAGAATCAGAATTTAAAGACCAGTATTCGAAAGAATCAATCACATGGCTAAATTCTTTAAAAAATGTTAATATTCAGCATGCTCTGAATGGGGGTGAGGTTAGTGTAGAGGGGGCAAAAGTCGACGGATATGATGCATCCACTAAGACAGTTTTTCAATATCATAATTGTTACTTTCACGGCTGTAGGAAATGTTTTCAAGAGGAGACTATAAATAATGTTAATAAGACAACGATGGGAGATTTGTATCAGAAAACTAAAGACCGTACTGCCCAACTTGAAAATGCAGGTTTTGAAGTAACCGAGATGTGGAGCTGTCAGTGGTTAGAATCGAAAGAATATAAAAAATGTGAAAAACCGGAGGTTATTGAACCATTGAACCCTCGTCATAGTCTCTTTGGTGGCCGTACTGAAGCATTTAAACTAAAAGCCTCCTCTTCTAGTACCGAAAAAATAAAATATATCGATGTGTGCTCCTTATACCCAACAGTCATGTATTATGATAAATACCCTATAGGGCACCCACAGAAAATATTTACCCCCAAACAATATGATCCGAACTGGTACGGTATCATTAAATGTAAAGTCTTGCCCCCATCGAGTCTGTACATTCCCGTACTACCTGTTAAAGTAAAAACTACTACACGTAGAGTTTCACCAATAGGGAAAATAAAAATAACTAAATCAGACAAACTAGTCTTTCCCCTATGCTTAAAATGCGCCCAGGACCAGAGTAATAAAAAATGTACTCATACCGAAAGCGAACGCGCCTTCATAGGCACATGGACTACTGATGAGGTTGAGAAAGCCAGACAGCAGGGATATAAAATTCTCAAAATATATGAAGTTTGGCACTTTAAATCTTCTACGGATCTCTGGAAAGGTTATATCGAGGACTTCATGAAGATAAAATTAGAATCTAGCCCACATAATTTCCCTTCTAATGAAGCTTATGCTCAGGATGTTAAAGAAAAAATGGGGATAATTTTGGATGTTAATCGCGTAGCAGTCAACCCAGGGAGGCGGGCAGTAGCCAAGCTTTGTCTAAATTCGCTTTGGGGAAAATTCAGCCAAAGACTCAATCTCTGTGCCTCCGAATTCATCACAGAGCCCCAACGCTTCTACGAGATTCTCCTCGATGACCGTTTGAAAGACGTGAACATGTTCTATATTTCGGATGAGATGGTTCAGGCTAATTATAAGTCCCGGGATGAATATGTTAAAAATAATTATAATACCAATATCTTTACGGGGGTATTCACCACTTCTAATGCCCGACTTAGACTCTACGACCAATTATCAAAACTAGACCAGAATGTCCTATACTGTGACACCGACTCGATCATATACAGAGACGATGGATGTAATACTGTGGCTACCGGTGACTGTCTTGGAGAGTGGACTGATGAGCTGGGTGGTGGACACATCACCAAGTTCCTAACAACTGGCCCAAAATCGTACTACTATAAGACAGACGGCGGCAAAGAGACGACTAAAGTTAAAGGTTTTACCCTTAATCATGCAAATGCCCAAAAAATTACTGGTCAGGCCTTGGAAAATTTAATAGACAGAAAAATCAAAAATATTACTGTAGAAGATGGGATAATTACTCGAGATATTCAGACTAAAAATCTGGTGAATAAAGAACAGTCAAAAACGCTAAGTTTCAATTTCGACAAACGAGTAATTCGCCCCGATTTTGATACAGTTCCTTATGGTTATAAAAAATAATGTACAACTATTTAAGAATTTTGTTTATTATTTATATAAGAAATGCTTGATTTAGTATTTTGTATATCAACTAAATGGATATAATCAAAGTTTTTTTAAAATTTTTATCTGACTTGTTACAAAGCTGTATAATGTAGACTAGATTTTATCCAATGCCGCTTGGTCAGACTCTTGAAAAATGCGTCTTTTTGGCATACATTTGATGGTTCATTGATTCTATTTGGGAAAATGTTATTCAACTATTACGCACTTTTTCAGTAGGCCCAGTATGTTTTACATTTTGTAACTCATGAGTGGTAAGAAATATAGCCATCTATGTACAATTTCTATTTTTGTATCCTTTCATATCTTTTTTGCTCCTTTTTTCGAAGGAATGCTCCTTTTTCTCGAGGGAATGCACCTTTTTTCGAAGGAATGCTCCTTTAGTTGAATACATATTCAAAGTTTTTCTTTATCTGACACTTTTCGCAATCGATGGCCACAAAACTATAGGGTTCACCCCAACACTTTTGACAAATCTGCTCAAATTGTTTGAAATCTAAACCCCAGGACTGTATTCGTCAGAAATCTGTCGCAAATTTACTTTATCTTGTTTGAATAAAATAAAATAATTGAAATTCTCCCTAATTCCCGACTTCTTCGGTATCTTTGTAAATGATTGGGTTAAATAAAAGGTAGAAATCTTTCTGTGTCGGCCTCGCATGAAGTAGGTCGCGATCTTGTCCTGCTTCTCTGTTAAAATATCGTCGAATACCACAATAGAGTTCTCGGGTATCTTTTCGGGGGGGTGGTAAGTCTTCAACATTGCTGATTTCGTGATAATGTATCTTTTTTTGTGCGCTCTGATTATAACTATTGATTAAGTCGGCCAAAAATCTATATTTCGGTTGATTGTTTGTCTTGGAACATAAAAATATATCAACTAATGGTTTCTTATGCATGAGAATCGTAAGCAAAACATTTGTCTTACCTGACCCCGACCCACCAGCCAAACATGCCCTCATTGTATCAGGAAATGCTTCTACAGCTCGTTGTATAGGTGTAGACTGGTTGTCAAAGTTCAACACCTTTATGCTGTTTTTAATTCTTTTCGACATTTTGTTTTTAAAAGTTCCAAATTATAAAATTTACCAATAATTTGTTCTCCGCTCTGATCTTGGATACTGTATGTTATCGGATCAGTGTAATGAATGCGTCGTATAATGAAGATTTCACGAGTCCAAGGTGCTTTATATTTATTTTCAAATGTGCTCTGTTTAGTCGCTATTCGTACTAAATCGCCTATACGGTATTTGGGTTTCTCGAATTTGAAGTTATTTATACTAAAAAGTCGTTCAAAAATCTCTTTCTCATTACTTTTATTCACTTGTGAAGGGGTCATGCTGATTGTACGGTGAACTGTATTATTGTACGTTTTTGTCAATTTTTTCAAAAAATCCACCCACTTATGATTACCGTTTTTCGTAAACTGAATTTTCAAGTAACTGTTAATGGTTCTATTTGCCCTCTCGGCAATAGCCGACTTTTCATCGTTATTGGTATGGTACATGCGAATAGAATGCTTTTCTAAAACCGATCTAAAAGGTGTGTTATAGAACTCCTTCCCTCTGTCCACGTGAAGTAAATTAGGGCACCTGCCCGATTTCTTAATAATCCTTTCAAAAGCTGTAGCTACTTCTTTACCCGTTTTGGTTTTCAACGGTTCTAAAAACATATACTTGGAGAAAGTGTCAATTATGTTCAAAATATACTTAAATCCCCGGTTTTGTCGCGAATAATCTTTAAGTACGAGCAAGTCACCTGCCCAAAGATCATCTATACCCCTAGTAACGATTTTTCTCTTCCTAAATTTACGAATGACAGGGGCATGTAACTCTTTTGCCTCTTGTAAACTAGTCATCTTATACATATTTTGGTCCTTTTTCCGAAGGAATGCTCCTTTTCTGCACCTTTTCTCGAAGGAATGCTCCTTTTTCTCGAGGGAATGCACCTTTTTTCGAAGGAACGCTCCTTTTATGCACCTTTTTTCGAAGGAACGCTCCTTTTATATCTTTTTGTATCTTTTTTCCCCCAACTATTTACACTATTTACACTTATTAGCTATTGTATCTTCTTTTTTCTCTTTTTTTCTTTTTTTTCTTTCTTTCTTTTTTTTTTTTTTCAACTATTTACACTATTTACAATTATTAACTAAAAACTCTAGGCAGAGATGTCCACAGATTACTTCATTTATTTCCTGGTCCTGGTTATAATTGAATAACACAGTCGATTTTTTCCCCCAATAATTAATCAATTCTAATGGAGGATCGACACCGAATGAGTCGTAATATTTCACAGTATTCCCTTTCTTAGTGTAACAAATCCAGTGAGTGCCACTATTTTCAGAATTATCGAGATTCACGATAGCTGATTCAGTTTTTTTGACACGCTCGGGTAATTTGTCTTTCATGTAAACACCTCTAAAATTGGGAATATCTTTTGCATACGTTTCCAGCTCTAAATTACTCAACGGTCTGATAGGGATTTTTTTTTTTTCAGAAATTCACGATATAACTCATTCCCTTCTACTGGCTCTCTTTTATTCAAGTATAAACCCTTACCACCACTCTTCCTGACACCTGAGCCTTCAATTACCTTATTATGACGTTTTCTCTCAGCTACTAAAGCATCATTCGCTTTTTTATTATTGTAGGCGTTGATTGCACTCGTAATTAGTGAACCTATACCCGCTATAGCAGGAATACTCGCCAATACTGCAGGTAAAAATCCCCCAGATTTGATTTTTTTTAATTGATCGAGTGATAACCTAATTCTCTCACCTTTACGAATTTTTGTGATTTGTTTACGTGTTAATGGTAGATACGTGTTACTCATTACAGAATTTTTAGTACGGCCCTGTTTGACCTGAATAACTATAGATTTTTTTGAAGTTGCAATCAGTTTTTGTTGGGTTTCGTCTAAATTCACAGGATATTTCACATAATTAGTTGTCTTCTTCTTCGCAGAACGTAGGCCGGCCCCCATTTTTTGTTTAACTTTCATAACATTAGTCACAAGCCATGCGTTGAGTTTTTCCATTAAATCAGAGTCGCCTGCTGTAACACGTTTCCATGAGTCCTGTTCTAACTTATAATCGGCCTCATGCCTATCTTTTAAATTATCGGATTGTGCATAACTGATATCGTGGTGCATACAAGCTTCATCGAGTTTGTTCTTTGGCTTTACATTTCTCTCCAATTTTAAATCTAAATTTGTTCCAGGACCAGCATATTGGTATCCCCCAGGTAGATGACATTCTATAGGCAATTTATTGATCAACGTATTGATCAATCCTCCTCCTATTTTACCTTTTTTTTTTTTGGACGGGTTGAGGGAACATTTCGAGTATTTTTTGAGTTCTTGCTTGTCTGTAATCCATCTTCTTCAGCTAGTTCTTGTTGTATGTTCACAAGTTCATTAACTAAATGAGGATTGGTGTTGCCTGCATTTAATTCACCTACTAGTATATATAGTCTTTTCATGAGTTCGTCTCTAGTGTTCCAGTAGACATATTCGACAGGTGTATTTGTCAGTATTTTTTGTAACCCCCCACCCCTCTTGATTTTTCCTCTAGTTATAGGTCCTTCATCAGTATGTCGCCCTTTTGCTAAAATTTCTTTATATTTTTTCAAATCGGTCTTATTATATTGTGTAGAGTCTGATTGTTGTGTTATTAAACGCCAGAGACCCTCTGTCCCATGGATAACTTTACCATCTTGAAAAATCAGATTATTATTGACAATCCATACGGGTTCGTTACCTATGTACAAATGATTATTTTTAATCTGAATACCTAGTTCTGTATTAGATGGCGTGTAATCTTTTAAATATTTGTAAGCTATATTCCCGACCATTTCAATTTTATCACCCATTTCTATGTCTTCTTTTTGTTTTTTTTCAAAACGCTCTATGGGAGGTTTTTGATTCAGTTGCTTATCGATACTATGCAGAGGTGTTAATAAAGGGGCAAACTGTTCTTCTAAACTGATTTGTCTATTAATTTTCCCTCGTTTTATTTCTTCATACTTGGCGGCTAACGCCTTACCTAATCTGATATACTCCTCCATTTTTTATTTATTTAGCCGGTCTAAAAGCTAAAGTAATCGAAATTTTCTCGCCTCTAAAGTCGACTATTTTACCGTCTTGATCTACTATAGTCACGAATAAGGCGTGTATTTCTTCACTATTCACCCTGTAATAAGAAATATTATTGGGTCGTTCAATAATTTTCTCACCAACCTTGTTGTTTAATGGAAAGTCGTACAATGTGTTGTCGTGAAGCTTTTTATCGTCAATGTTACACTTGATTAGGTTACATTTAACTCTCACTGTATTTATAGGAAAAATGTTGATAGGCAGGTCGGAATATTCGACAGCGTTTTGGGGGACAATACGTGTATTACCGAATCCTAAAATATAACCAACTGAATTTTTAACTGAGAAGTCAACGCTACATTTAGAACAGAATACTCCCACCCTCAATGTGTTTTTATTCAAAAACATTTTTAGACCAGTCCCAGCGAATTTTGTACTAGTTAATATAACATTAATAATATCATCGAGCTCGTATGTACCATCAGCTATCTCTAGAGTGAGCAGAGTGCTGGTAGTGTAATCTCTAACAGCAAATATGTTGTTTTTAATGATTTTGAAATATTCGGGATAGAGTTGTAGGTCACAAAACTTTTTAAACCCACTTCATAAGCACCATCTAACCGGATCTCTGGCTGGTACTCGCGGTGTATGGTTGACTTGTTACTGTTTAACGAAATCTGGAAACTCATTATTTATTTTTCCTGAACCAGTCCTTATAGATCACGACGTTTTTTAAGGCACACCTAATGCGTGTATTCTTTGGCGAATACGGGTAACGCTGTTTGTGGTAAGAACACCCTGAAAATTTAGATGTAGAAACCAGATCTACAGTACGTGGACAATTAAGTGTATCTAAATCGCACACTACCACCTTAAACTGCAGTAATTCCCTCAAATACTCGGCGCGTTCGCTACCTTTAATGTACACTATAGACGCCCCTCGCACACAATCTTTCAGTAGTTTCACAGCGTCAAGAAACGTAGTATAACCGTCGTCCCAACGAATGCCGTGAATTTTTGCACACACGTAATCTACCTGCAGTCCCTCAAGTGGTTCCAATACAGAGTATGGAAATGGTGGTTTGATAAGACAATGCGTACTCTCGTCACACTTTATACACACAATAGCTAACTCTTTCAACACAAATTGATTATTATTAATTTTAAAAGCTTGGAAATCGACAATAAGCTTGTGTCTATACTCCATAACGATTAAAATCAAACTGACCGTTTTCCCCTACCGTGGGTCCTTTTATACTTTATCCAACACCTCAGTCTACACAATGACTTACGATTCTTCTTCTTAAACATCAAAAAGAAGGAAAATAGACAGTTGGTAGATTTTTCTTCAGAGCCCATTTTTAACCAGAAACAACCCGATTATTCAGAGGGTTATATATAGTTTTATGGTCCGAAATTAAAACGATGTGTATATCCAGAGAAGACGGAAAAACTGAGCGCCAGTTAAAGATCACTTTAATATTAATTAAAGATTCTTTTATAACATCCGGCTGGTATGAAGAATCAATCGCGATAATCGGGTATTTGGTCAGGAAAGTATTGTAATCTATTAACGGCTCAATTTCATCTTCATTTTTGTTATAGTAGGCTGATTTAAACTTTTTGAACATTTGGTAAAGATTGGAACACCTTCTTTCCGCAACATTCAAATTTAGTCTTTCACGGGGGTAATAGACATTATTGTTGAGCACTACCTGGACATTTTCTAAATCTCTCAGTTCAAAAGTATCTTTCCCGCGAGACTGGAACCCAATTAAAATATATTTAGTGCGCGAATAAGCCGTGGGTATATCCCAAACAAAATTAGGACCGCTGACACCTGAAATCGAATGATGTAACCAACCTCGATAAAACAACTCGTAATCAGTATTGTTTAAAATGGCCTTTCGAACCTGGGTGGCGTAGCTCAGATTGAATTTAATTTGAGGCACCCTCCAAACGATATCTTTCAGATTAACACTGATTTTATCGTCGGGGTATACTGCGGGGTTTAGATAGAACGCTGTGTGAAAGTGGTTAGTTGTTCGATAAAATACTAGTTTTTGGGGAATACGGAATAGAAATTGTTTATGATCCTCGAAAAAGCCCATAACTATGGACATAGGTATACAAACTGAAAAGTAACCCTGCTCATTCATCACGCTCTCCTGATTTTTGACAGACCAACCCGTATTACTGTACTTTAAATCATTTTCAAAACACGCTAGACCCTTCATTGTTGTAGAAATCCCTGGTTTTCTTATACTGTCTACCTTATTATCCCCTATATAGTAGTCAATCCGCTCGAAAAATCTCAAGATACCATTATTAAGAAGACGAAAATCTTCAGGTTTATAACACTACCCAACAGCCAAAAAACCGCAAGAACGAGAGTAGCCGATTCTAGAAGTATTTTTCACGCTGAATTCAATGCCGCTTTTTGTTTTTCTTAATTAGCTCTCCTTTTCTCGTAAATTCATTCTGAATTATTTCCCGTAATTTCCCTCACGTGTTAGAAATATTAGTGAATGTGGCCACACTGCATGTATCACAAAACAAACTCGCCAACACAGTGACGCGTGTGAACGTGTGTTTTGACGTTTTGATATCGAGACGATCTAAACAGTTTCAACTGATTCTAAGATTTTATCATTAACGATGAAGTGATGGAACAACAGTTTTGAGGAAGGCGATCTCTTCAGTGAAAAAATAACGCCTTTTCATTCCGGTATTACAGTTTATTGTTTCTTTTACGAAATGTAAGTGAACTAGATAAATGTGTTCCGACAATAAATTTGATGAATATGTATTCAATGCATGAGTATTCATGATAATCACAACGTTCGTTGTTGAATTGGAATAAAATACTTACGGAACACAGACGGACAGAGAACAACACGGAAGTTTTCTATTCAGTACCGTCGAAGACGAAGCTTATCGGTAATATCAGTTTAATACAACATCAGTGTCGCCACATAAAATAGAACAATTTCTCATAATACACTATTAAATTTCCCAGCAAACGTAAAAAATGATTAGCTAACTCAGCATTTTTAATATCATATTTGAATTCAGCGTGAAAAATACATTAAGAATCATCTATTTTCCTTCATGCGGTTTCCAAAAAATCTCAGTTTGTTGTGTAGTGTAATCTGTAACACTCTCCATAATATCCGCCTCTACGGCATTTTTATCATTTTTAAAATCAGTTTTTATTTGCCTCAACGTCACTTTACCACTGATTACTAGTAAACTCTTACAAGGCCGGGTCACTATGTCCTCATTATAAACAATTATAGGAAACTCTGTTCCTAAATCGTTAAAATTTTCGGATACAGGAGGCCTGTAATCGTAATACTCGACACTCTCAATGATATTGTCACCCATTGTCGCTCTGAATGCAAATGAACTTATTTTTAACTAAACTTACCTCCTATATATAGTTTTTTGTCTACCCTTACCCGCAAACATCTTCACTAGCCTCTCGCTCAGCTAGATATTTACTTTTTGCTTCATAGTTGGCCATGTTCTGAACCTCCCCGTAATTCATTAGACACACACAAGGTTCGGTATATTCAATCGGGAAAAATCGACACTTACATTCTTGGCAGAGGTCAAAGCAGAAACACCCACCGTGAGTAGCCTGGGGGAAAATAACTTCGGGAAATTCATATCCACCCTTCTCTACCTTTTTCATACCTGTGTACATTAAAAAATGTACAGACTCCCGAAACTCAGCCAACTTCTGCTCATCGGTGAACTTTTTAACAATGCGCGGTGGTAGCACGATTTTCACATCATCTAAAACACATGCCCACAGAATCTTACCATTCCACTTACTCGCGAATGAGAATACCTCTTTCACTGTATAAAACACACCTTCTCTCAAGTTTTGAATTTTCACAAACGGTGAGCCGTTCTGATAAGAACGATTTTGTTTAACACAACAAGGTGAATCCATATCGTCCGATCGCAAAGACAGTCAGAAGATAAATGATAATTTGACCTGATTTGGGTGCTATTTATAATTTTTTAGTCCCCGAAAGTTAGTGCCTCTATTCTACCCGATGGTAGTCGAAAGTATTTCACCGATGTTTTCCTACTTATGACACGTCTGTTATAAGTTGTACCCTTACTAATAGAGATCAAAGGTTTCAACTTGCAGGATCTGCAGTAATATCGGGTCGCATAGTCGGGCTTCAGATAATAATCGGAGATCAGTTGGAAATCTGTTACAGTCTTTGTGTAAAGTTCACGAGTACCAAACACTCTTATAGATTCCTGAGTTTTCAAAAATTCTATGTATTTTTCCGCGCATTCTTGACACATATAACTAATTTGGCCAATACCCCCTTCATTGTAATCTTTATTGTCGGGTGTATGCCACCATACAGTAACATATTTATGAATCAGCTTATTAGGACCTTGGTGTATAACCTGCTCGCGAGAATAGTCGCTTTCCTGCAAAGAGATATAAAATCGGATATTTAGGGGTCTGTTTGCTAACGTTTCGAGCGTGTCGTTATAGGAATTTTTAATGTTATTATTATCGCGGACTTTAGATTTTGACCAAGCTAGAATGTCTTTAGGTGTCATATTAAGCCATTTATTTTTTAACCAGTTCTCCAAGAGTGGAGGGAACCCACTAATATCGTACATACTGTTAATGCCTGCGAAGTAAGCATTTATGGATAAATCAAGCAGTGTAGGCGAGCTCTGAAAAGAGCTATTTTCAGTAGAAGTCATCGCAGAGATTATTAGCAGATATCAAATAATATATCCTTCTGGTAATAAGCCAAATGCGTGAGTGATTCTCTCAGACAGCCTCCGCCCTATTTATAACCATGATTCTTCAGGTGCTTTTTGTAGGCATATACTTTTGCTAGGGCACAACGTTGACGGTTAAACAAGTGTGCCTTACATGCGTTGTCTGTATCAATTTTGGCCCTAATATAAATATCTAAATCCTCAACCCGTACTTTACCTTCTAATACCCTCGAAAGATATTTTACCCGTTCAGTACCCTTCACAAGAGCCACAGCCGCCTGTTTCAATAAATTGAGTCTTAATAAAGCCTCGACGTGCCTGTACTCGATTGTCCCTAAACTCCAGGGAAGCCCGTGTATATGATTAGACAGAAAACTGACTCTTTTTTTCATTACAGGGCATAACTGTGTGTAAGGACAAGGCGGTTTGAATATGAAACCTATTGCGTTACTCTCATCATTATACTTGAGTATCGCTAGTTCTTTGATGATAAATTGGTTATCAAGCGATTTGAATGCCTGGAAATCAACAATGAACACGTCCATATTGCTCCAGAATTCTATGACAGAATGGTGGAGATAATTCATACCCCCTACTTATATAGATGTTTTTCTAACATTTATGAGTGGTGTGGCAAAGTGCCTGTAGTAGATATTACACCTATGGTTTGGATCAAGAATAGGCGATAAAATATTTTCAACATTTCGAATTCTGCGCCGGAAACGCACACGATCTCTAGCCGCCTGTACCCAAATTGATGCCCGCTCCTCTCTATCAAACTCAATCCAACAAACAGCAACCTTCTCATTAAAGCTTACACGTTTTTTATCCTGCGCCATTGTAAAATGCCTGTGATGTGCGCGACAGAGTTCGTCGCTCTTATATACATGCGCTTTTTTCCGTTGAAACGCATTCAAACAGGGAGCATCGAAACTAAGCGGCGCCTGTCCGACGAGGACATGACATACCTAACCGAATACAAACTGTTTTTGTAAACAAATGCGACTCATTTTGCAAACTAGTCCGACGAAAACATCACACTGCTTTGTGTAGGTATATTATAGACAACATTCCAATACAGCCCCTAATTCGCATGCCGGCCCGGCGAAAACATCACACTGCTTTGTGTATATTCCGATACAACTGTTTTTAACACAAAATTCACCCGCATACCAAGACGGCCCGACGAACTGCGTTCTCTCGGCCATATTATGGGTCGTAGGGGGCGTATTTTCGTGGCGAGGGGGCTGGAACCATGGCGGACATTTAATGGAGGATCGGTACGTACTATAGATACACACACATCATACATGGGGGAGCTATAACCACGGGGGAAGCGGTTTGTCCTCAAGTGTAGCCCTTTCTACTCATACTGCTCAGACACCTGCGACTCGGATTTACAAGATTAAACAATGAACTACTTGGACGTCCATGTCCGTTTGTTAGTCTGAGTTTTTGCGCTCTCATTGAGTTTTAGGGTCTTTCGCACTTTTCGCACAGATGAACTTGGATATGTGATAAAGCCGGTTTTGGCGATCAGTCGTTCCACATGCTACCCTATATACTGTTTTTGATACTTTTTCGATGATTGGGAACGGGCCGATTCGAATTTGATCAAGTTTATGTCTATTTAGCATGTTTCCATTTTCTACATATACTAGATCTCCGATTTTAAGCTGTTTATTTATTTTATTTTGATCATATTTTGTTTTATTTACTTGGTGATTTTTTAATGTATTATTATATGCTTTTAATCTATCCAAGTTTAAATCTTCAGTTTTTCTTAGTTCGGAAGGTATTATGTCTATACTCTTTCCGTTTAAGAGGTATTCGGGGGCGTAGTTAGTTACTGAGTGTATCGTTTTGTTATATTCATCGGTGCACTGTCTTGCTATAGTTGTCCAGGCTTTGTTATTGTCATCCTCGTTCATTCGACAGCGGATCCTATTTACAAGTGTCTGGTTGAGACGTTCATTAAGGCCGTTTGAGAATGCTGAATCTACTGCAGTAAAAATATGTACGATATTATTGTTTGATAGATATTTCTGCAGATCATCGGACGTGAGGCCCCCAAATTGATCTGTGAGGAGGGTTTTTATTTTATTTTTATCGTGTACTGATTGTATTAATTTTATAAAGTCCTCCGTATTTTGAGATTTTGAAGTCGAAATGAACGCGTAACGGGTGAAATGGTCAACTAATAAATGTAGGTAACGTTTTGTGGAACGCCGACCGCCGAAACCTCCTATTGAGTCCAGAGACATAATTTGAAAGGGTTCTGTAGGCGGTCCCAAGTGTCCTAACAGACCGAATTTCTTTCCTTTACGTGTTTTGTTTTTTATACACGTTTCGCATTCCGATGTTATTTTTTTATGATTTTGTACATATTTTTGGCAGAATAATGCGGTGTAATTGTTCGAATTAGGGCGTCTGTGCCTATGTGGCCAAGTTCCTTATGGGCTCTTTCTACTAATGTTCTAATTCCCTGTTCACTTAATACTATTTGCTTTTTATTATTTCTATGTTTATAAATGATTCCGCTTTCGTTTATCATATCTTCATCCTGTTGGATGTCTCTTTGATCGTTTATTATTTCTGCTATTTTTAGAAAATTTACCGTGCTGATTACTTCGTTTTGCATATTTGACTCTGCATTAAGGACAGGGTTCCTTGATAAGCAATCTGCCTCCTGGTTATTTTTTCCTGGTCTGTATATTATATTGAAATCGAATTGAGCTAAGAAGTTCATCATGTCCCCAAGTTCTTCATCTGTGCGT